>PITA01002999.1:0-147775 GCA_004023965.1 Spilogale gracilis
ACAGTTACCATTCCCTGAAGGAGCTTGGGGGCTGAGAAATGCATCCAGGGCATGTGATAGGAAGGGCTGAGAGTCCTGGGGCAATGGTGGGAAGTTTGGTGGAGCTGGAGCTGGAGTGGGGATGGAGGAGGGTAAGTGGAAGAGCCAGGAAAAAATCAAATAACAGGAACTTTGGTTCCAGATGAACCTGTCGTCTAAAAGGAGGGAGGGACATAGGCATGTCCTGACGGCTCCCACGTCCGGCCAGCCAGACCAGACTCTTGGTGGCTCATCCCATCTATTATTTGTATTTTTATTACTTAAATGTCAGAGGGCAACCTGATTTGCAGGTTCACGGCCCCCTTCTCCATCCCCCACCCACACACAGCTTTTTCCACCCGGCTAATTTCTGTGTCCACTGAATCTCGCCTACTCCAAGAAGCTTTTCCGTCTGCTCTCCCATCCCCCCTGGGACAGGCACCCCTGCCGTTCTCGAAGCCTCCTGGGGGCTCCCTCTTTCTTGCTAAGAGATTCATCCCTGTCCCGAGGAGCCTTTGCTCCTGCTGCTCCTTCCTCCCGGAGGCCCACCGTGGTTGGTGCTCCAGGCCGGATCTCCCTCGCCATCCTCTGGATTCCAACAGCACCTGCTGATGCCTTATCTGCCCCCCGGGATCAGTGGGTGGTGAGCCCAGCTGATGTCCCACCAGGCAGCCTGTTAACTGCTGCAGACACCGAGGAGACCTAGAGTCCTAACCCAAACACGCACACATCAGAGCTGGTGGAAGCGTCAGGAGACCAGGGCTCTGGTCCCGGCTCTCGTCCCAGCTGTTTTAACCTGGGACACCCTTAAGCTCTCTGGCCTCAGTCTCCCCACCTGTGCCAGCCAGTGGGTGAATCATGACGACAAAAGCTTACAACTGTTGAGCACCCAGGTGCTGCCCTAAGACCTCTGCAGGGATCATGTCACTGAGCCGCCCTGAGTCCACAGGGAGGGTAAGATTTATTAGTAGCCCCATTTCCCAGATGAGGAAGTTGAGGCATAGAAGGAGAGGCGTTGGAGCTGAGACCTGCCCACAAAGCCCCATTGCTGAGCCCCTCCCTACTCAGCCCAACGACCCCAGGACACTGCTCCCTTCTCACGGAAACTCCTCCCACACCCAGACTGGAAGGCAGCTCCCTCGCCTTCTGGGCTCACCCCTGCCTCAGAAGACCCTCTGGGTGGAGTGTGCCCAGGGTGCCCCCGAGTCTTGCTCTCCAGCTGGCGGATACTCACAAAAGGCTGAGGACAATGGCGCCGGCAAAGGCCATGAGCAGGAAGAAGGGCAGGGAGCCCAGGATGGACGTGATGACGATCATGCCCCCGCTCCTCCGGCCCGGCCATGTGTCGATCGCTGAGTACGGGGTGACTAAGAGGACACAGGCCCACTTACCCCCAGACACTGCACCCCTCGGCCTTCTCCCAAGGACACCCAGCACCCCACACTCCAGCTGGCAGCCACAGATCTCAGATGAAGTGGGAACCCAGGTCAGAGTCTGTCTCCCCCAGGTCTGTGGTGCAATTAGGTTGCTTGCCCCACACCCATTCCAGCTCCCTGTGTGTCTAGTCTCTTCCTCTTTTAACAGTCTCTCTGCATAATTTTAAACTCTAAATGAACTCAACTCTTCTGGTGAAACGGATGGGACACAGATCATAAGTAATCAGAGGTGAGACAACGGGCCCTGGTCTAAGGGAGCTGGGTGCTCACGGCCCCTCGCAGCTCCAGCCCGTGTCACCCTTCTGGAACTAAGTAAATAATTTCCAGGTCATCCTGTGAGCCGGCCACTTTCCGGCCACCGTCCCGTGTAGACCTGATAAGACCCACATTCTGCGGGTCACTCACTGCCACTGAGGGAGGGCATTCAGACTCAAGACGCAAGTCTACAGGTCTGTCCGGTCCCAAAGGGCACACTCTCCCCACAAGCCAACTTCAGGCCCTGCCCCAAAGGAGCCCTGCAAGCGCTTTTGTCTTGGCTACTCCCAGGAACCCTGCTGGGGAGGCTGAGCAAGGTTTTTTCTTCCCGCTTCTCAGATGTGAGACTGAGGTCCTGAGCTGTTCACAGAGCAGTGAGGCACAGCGGCTGGGCTTGAACTCAGCACTCTTGGTCCCAGGCAGTCCTGCTGCAGGGGGACCGCGACACACGGGAGTGCCACCAAAAGGGCAGGCAGGAGTCCGCCGCAGCCCCACGCGTGCACACACACCTGTCTACACCCCGCACTAGCCATGTGGCCTCAAGCAAGCTGTCAGAGCTACTGTGCGCCCCCATAAGCTCACCGTGGGGGGTGCTCTACAGGTAAAATTCTCAGATCTAGGCTGAGCCCACGGGTGGAGGGGTGGGCAACACTCCTGCTTCTTCCCAGGCTCACCCCTGCGCTGAGTGCTAGCCTCCAGAGCCATCCAGAACCATCTGGAGCCATGTCACATGGCTGTGAGGTCTCACCAAGGGGCAGGTTAGGGTGGAAAGGTAGGGTGAACCTTGTGGCTCTTGGGGACAAATGTCTTGACTGAAGTCACGCCAGGCCACCCTTCACCTGTCTCTGCCGCAGCACCTGGTCCTCAGGCAATGGGGGGGGGGCGTATTTCAGGTCCAACTGTTTTAAGATGCATTCTCCTAATCAAACCACAGTCTGCCTGTGTCTGGGGAGCTTTACTGAGTGACAGCCTGGGTGTGCTTTGCCAGGTTCCCCTGCGGGTCGCCCCCCAGCCCAGACCCATCACTTACGCCAGTTGGTGCGGATGGGGTCCGACCACAGGGTCTGGTCTTGCACCAAGCCCGTGGACATATTGACAAGGACGTACTTGAACCTGCAGGGAGACAGAGAGACGGGGACTTCTGTCCATCCTATATGATCGACCACAGGCAGGTGGAGGGATTAGGATGGCGTGTGGGCGGTGTAGAGGGGGTCCTTCTAGAAGACAGAAGTCTAGATGGACACAGGGTAGGCTCTGGGCAACAGGACAGTCCTGGACTTGGCCTTGGCACCATTCCTGCCCCTGGACACTTTCCACGAAGACTTAAGGCTCAGTGGCCCTCCTTTCAGTTCTCCCTCTGGAGCCCCATTTCTTGATTATCTCAGGATGAGTACAGCATATTTGCTGAGTATCAACCCATTTATCCTCATCGTATTCTTGTCTTCCACCATTCCCAGCCTGGTCCTTGGTATCACAAAAGGGACTTAAAAAAAAAAAGAAAAAAGAAAGGAAATAATATTGATTCCCAACCCAACTGCCCTGGGACAGGGCTACCCTTTGATGTAGAAAACCCCAGTTGAGTGTCCCTAGTCATAAAGGAAGATCAGCACAAGATTCCAGAGCCCACCTGAGGTCAGTTCAAGATGATGGATAGTCAGAGAACTCAAAAACCAACAGCCGCTCATTTAACACTTAAAAAAAATGAAGACCCTTAGAATCTCTACAGCCTCCAGTGTTTCGTCTAATCACCTACTTCTCTGGGTTTGAAGAGGAGAATTCCAGAAGCTGGGATACGTGCCTTGTGTCCCCCAGTTAGGAGGTTGGAGGAGGTAGGGGAGGGGGAGGTTTTCCCACATTAAGAACAAGGTCAGAGTTAAGAGGTTGAGGGCAGAGAAGAGATGCTAAGGTTTCATCTTTCCCTGTGGCCAAAGGAGAGGCAAGCCCCCTGTCAGGATGGCAGGTGAGCAAGGGAGGGGGGGCCCAGGTGTGCCCAGCAGGTGCAGAGACTCAGCCTTAGGCGTTTCCACAGTAACAGGCGTGGGTGTCCCCATGGCCATAGGACTGTGCACAGAGAAGAAATAAGCATGGAAAGGAAGGGGGGCCCCGCTGGGGTCGGGAAGGGGGCGTAAAGCGTATGCCAGAGGCGGCGGAAAAGGCAGAGGATGAAGTGGGAGCCCAAAAAGCCTTCGGCGCAGTTCTAGTTCATGTGGGGCTGCTGCTTTTCAAGCAGTAACCCCTTCCCTCTCGGCTAGTCCCCCCACCCCCCACCCCCGCCCCGGCAAATGAAGCCGATTGGGTAAGTGACTGCCATGCGGGAGATGAGCTGGGACCAGGAGCAGAATTTGCAGAGCCCCATGCAAAATGGAAACGCAGGCCCCCTGTTTTAAAAAACGTAGCATTTCAGGATGGCAATGACAGAGGATTAAGCCAAACGGGGGTCCTTCTGAGCGCCTGGGGCTGGTGCCCAAAGCACACCCCTTCAGGAAACCCTGGACGTCCTAGCACAAGAAATGTGGCCTCTCATGCTGCACCCCTCCCGAGTCTTCTTCGGGCGCCGGGGCTGGGGCATAGCTGCCCCTCCCCCACAGCCGCTCACACCCACCTGTATTCCGTGGCTGCTGACAGGGGCGGGTTGCAGAGACCCCGGAAGTTGGGGTCTGACAGGCAGGTCCCGTTGGCACCCACCCTGACAAGGTAAGCGTTCAGGATTTCCGAGACCCGGGCCACGTCTGCCAAGCCATCCAAGCTGGGCAGGTCGCTGCAGGGGGTCAAATCAAAGGCCGAGGCCTTGTAGGGGCCTGTCCGCCCTCCCTCTGCCTGCTGAAACGTGGCGCTCAGCGGGGTTCTGGTGGCGTCCTGCACAGAGGCGTTCCTGGAGCTCGCTGTAGAGACAGCATCAGCGGTGAGGCTCCAGCCTCCCACCCCCGGCTCAGCGGGACTCACGCAGCCGGTCACCCAATACCGGGAACATCCCCTCTGAGCTAGTGCTGTGCTGGGCCCCAGGGTCCCAGGGTCAGGCCCTGCCTCGGGGGCTCCCCGTGCATTGGAGGAGATAGACAGGACCACACACACACACACACACACTTTGGGCGAGAGGAAGGCCCCTCCTAGAGGCCGGTGAGATCTTACAGACCCTCCCACACCAACAGACTTCTGTCATTTGCCCCCTGAGAGTGCTGGCCTCCGGACTGTGAGATGGGAGAGAAATAGTCCACGGTGTGCGCAGACTGGGCCTGCATACAGGGGTCGGCCCCAGATGAGCTCCTATACATGTCTGGCTACCAGAAATGCAAGAGGCTGTCCCTGGTTCCTTCTCCCAGAAGCTCAGGATTGCTCTGGTGAATGGGGAGGCCTGGTCCAGGGCACGTGGGTCCAAGTATGGTTCCCGTGGCCCACGCCAGCCGTGACCCACCTGGGGAAGCCTGGGGAAGGGCTAGGGCTTGAGGCACCACAGAGATCTGGGCTCACTCTCTAGCCTCTCTTGATTGCTGGCTCTGTGATGGGACAGTTGTCTCGCAGGCTGGTCGATCTTGAATGTTAGGGCCAGGACACGCGGAGCAGCGGGTGTGATATATGGGCTCGGGGATGGGCACTGTCTGTATTTCCCGCTAGCCTGGCCATCTCTCTGGGGCAAAGGCGTTTGTGTGGCTGCCTCATGCAGCCCAGGGCTGGCCCGGAGCAGGCACAGGTGCCCATCAGTGAGGCCCACGGGGGAGCTGAATGACAGAGTGACAGCATGCCGCTACCTGACTCCTGCCCTCCTCCCTGCACAGAGGCCCAGGCCCCTTCCAGTGCAGCCCAAGGAGAGCAGCACCCTTACGTAGGTCGACGAGGACATAGAGGTAGATCTCATAGGTGCCGTCAAGGGCCGCTGAGCTGTCGAACATGCAGAGGGGCTTTTCCAAGGCCACAGTGGTGAGGGTGGGGTTATTGGTGGCAATGGTCATGCTGGCCAGTTGAGGCTGGAGGTTCACACCTAGAGGAGGCAGTGAGGACGGGAGCTGACCTCCAGTAGAATGTCCACACCCATGGGCACATTCATGGGCACACTGTGCTCCCCCATGTCTGTACACAGCCACTGGGCACCTAGACCAAGCACTGGGGTTCCCCCTCCCCACGGGCCATCTCAGGAATTTGTCTCACGCCCAGGCAGCACGGCTGCCCCCACCAGCCATCCTCCCCCACCCCCAGCCAAGCCAGCCAGCTAAGGGCTGCCCTCTCTCCCCAGCCACAGATGGCCCGTTGCCAAGAACCCCACGGCCTCTCTGAAGCATCTCTTCACTCACTCAGGCCAGTCTTCCGCTCTCTACTTGGACCTCAGAAACAAGCCTCCCCCGACCCAGCCCTTTTGATCTCTAACATGCATATCTGACCCTGTCACTCTCCTCTTGGGCCCCTTCCGTGGCTGTGTGTCTGTCTCTCACAGCACCCATCAGGGTAACCTGTCAGAAACTTATTAATCAGTGTTGTCTTTATTATTAATACCTTAATCCCCAGAGCCTGCCCCTTGGCATAGAGCCAGCATCCTGCGTATCCCTGCAGCGAAAACACCAGCTCGCGTTCCCAACGCTGCTTTCCATCCCTGCTCCTCTCAGGACTGTGGGACAGCTGCCTGCCCTCCCCGGGGCACGACGCCTTGCCCCCTTGCCCGCTTACCCACGCCGAGCCTCAGGCAGCCGAGGGCCAGGAGGGCCCAGAGCGGAGGCATAGCCCGGAACAAACCCCGGGAGCGCGGGCTGGGTGCTGATGCTGGCAGGGGAGCCCCGCGCCTTTCAGGGGCAGCGCACCTGGAGGCCCGGGCCTCGGCGCGCCCCGCCCCCGCCCGCGCCGGCCAATCCCCGGCCTCTTCGCGGACTATTTGCATACGCCCCGCCCCACGACGTGCCGGAGGCCCACACCCGCCGGGTGGTACCCCCCCCACACACCTTTACTGAAGCGCCTACTGTGTGCAGAGGTTGGGCAGCGCTTTCACAGTGGCTCTGGCCTAATCCGACCTGTGGGTGCGGCCGGGGAGGGGTGCAGCAAGACACCCCGTTTTGAGCGGCCATTTTCACACTGGGAAATGGCATTAATTCCAACAGCTATTTATGGAGACCCTACTAAGTGCCAGGTACTGGTTGGGGTTTGGTGAAGATGGTACAGGTTAATCAGAGAAAGTGCAGTCGTGGAAACCTTCAAGTCCCGGACCCGTGAGCCCTCTGGAGACCCCGGTGTGACCCTTTGGGGGTCACAGGCACATGGACTGCCAGAAACGCCCAGACTGGAGGAGCCCAGTCCTGCCTCCCAGCCCCTGCTGTTTCAAAAGGCCTGCTTGCCAGGGGAGCGTTTGAAAACAGTACCGCAGGTTTCCCCTGGTCTAGATGGTTCCTTCCATCAGGAATCATGCTTTCCTCCAGGAGCACCTTAAATATTAAATTTTACATTTAAGACATAAGTCAGTGAGGATAGGAGAAAACTAAAACTGGAAACCAACAGAAAGTAAAGAACCCAGGTATAACACGAAGGTCATAGCCCCGTGCAGAAAAATACCGTGTGACAGGCTCTGGAAGGCTCATCGGACTGCACTCGCTGGCAGAGAGCACTCTAGGGCAAAGAAAACTCTAGCAGAGCCCCGCCCACAGGAGCCCGGCCAGGGGAGGGCAGAGCAGTTCTGTAGCAACCGGATGTATCTTAGAACTGGGGTCAGGACCCAGGTCCTCACTCTACAGGATGAGGGAGATTTGGAAGGGAGGAGGAAGAACTTCTGGAGTTTTGAATTAATAGTCTCCTTATGACAAAATAACAACTCCCTAGCTCTTCTGTCTGCTCCAGTGACTCCCAGGTGGCAGGAGCCCCCAGGTAGCTCTCTGAGTCCCGAAACAGCAGTCCCCAATAAAGGCACCAGGGCCCCTTGGAGACATGGTGACTCTAGGGCTGGGACAGAGAATGTCAAAGAGGAGCCTAGACGCGAAAATACTGGAAGATGATGGGGTTATGTCCAGGGTACTGGCGCAGAAAGGGGCTTGAAGGGGTCTGCACACAAAATAAATAGCGGAAGTAACATATTTAGCCCATTGGATGAAACATGAATCCATGAATCAATACTGGTACTTTAAACAAAAGCTGTAAAAAAGAATATTTTTCTTCAAAGAAGAACACCAACTAATAAACGTAGAAGGAATGACAAAACAAAAATCATCACTCTGCAAACCTGCTGGTAATAATGTATTTCAGGAAAGGATCCTCTCAATCCGTGTGAAAACCACAGATGAACGAATCTTACGGAACAAGAGGTGCAGGAATCTGAGGGTATCAATTTCATGAAGGAATGGAACCTCAAGTCTCCAAGAACAGGGTGGACTGACCTCATGTGCTTTCTGGGTCCTGCCTCTGAGAAGGCTCAGGACCATCTGTGTAGTGCTCCATCCAAAATCTTTAACCTGACCAAGCAAAAGGAAACAATCAGATGAATCCAAATTGAGAGACTTTCTGCAAGCCACCTGGCCTGCATGCTTTGAAAATGTTCATATCAGCAAAGGCAGAGGCAGACATGAAACAAAAAGCTAAGAACTGTTGTAGATTGAAGGAGATGTAACAACTCACTGCCACTTGTGATCCTGGGTTAATTCTTTTGAAGATTTTTATTTATTTGTTTGAGAGAGAATGAGAAAGAGTGTGAGAGGGAGGAGGGTTAGAGGGAGCCTGATGTGGGACTCGATCCCAGGACTCCAGGATCATGGCCTGAGCCAAAGGCAGTTGCTTAACCAACTGAACCACCCAGGCATCCCGTCCCTGGATTAATTCTTTTTTTTTTTTTTAAGATTTTATTTATTTATTTGACAGAGAGAAACACAATGAGAGAGGGAACACAAGCAGAGGGAGTGAGAGAGGGAGAAGCAGGCTTCCCTGCGGAGCAGGGAGCCCGATGTGGGGCTCGATCCCGGGTCTCCGGGATCATGACCTGGGCTGAAGGCAGTCGCTTAACCAACTGAGCCACCCAGGCACCCCTGGATTAATTCTTAATAAAAAAAAAACCTATAGGGGCACCTGGTGGCTCAGCCAGTTGAATGGCAGACTCTTGGTTTCGGCTTAGGTCATGATCTCAGCGTCTTAGGATAGAGCTCTGTGGTCGGTCAGGCTCCCTGCTCAGCGGAGAGTCTCCTCCCAAACATATAGATATTCATTGTATTGTTCTTGAAATGTGTCTATAGTTTGAAATTTGCCCAAGTAAAAATGTTTTTAAAAACCAAACCTGCCGCTCCTCTCTCTGGGCCTCAGTTTCCCCCTGTGACACAGGGAGAGGTCCAATCACCAGAGCCCTGACTTGCCAAGTGGATGGTCAGATCCTTATCACTGGGGGACAGAAAGTAACAGAAAGTCTCTGCCCCAGAGATAAGGATCTGTTGGCCAAAGCAGTGGGGGTTCCTCCAAGACATTTTATTGGCTGACATTTCTTGTCCAACGATTGTTTGTGAACCTGCCAAGCTGATTAGGAAAGATCAGCCCAGAACCACCCATCAGAGGGAGAAGACCCCACGCATATTTATCTTCTAGACACTGCAGTTTCTCACCAAAAACAAAAAAACCAAAAAACACAAAAATTCCTCCGGTCTCTTGTCTTGCCCAAATATGGTGAGAACATCTGGGGAAAAGAGTTAAAATAACAATCTGCTAAGGCTCCAAAACATTCTGGGGGAAAAAAGAAAGTCTTGGATTTATAAACAAGTCTCCACTTCAAAGATGCTGACTTTTGTTCAGCCAATTCTGAAGAGGGACGAGTGTAAGAGAAGGGAGTCAGTGTGGTACCTTCACTGGGGAGACACCCAGGCTGGTGTGCGTGGAGGGAAACAGGGGACACCGGGGGACCCCAACACCAATCTCCTGCTGCAGCCTAGCACCCCAGGTGCAATTCCAAAAACATTTTTGCCAAAAAATATATCTATTATATCTATATATTTAAATGTTCCCTTTTTGATCAAGCAGATTCTAGGGCACCAAGCTTCAAGCATGACTTCAGATCTGTGTCTATACCTCTGTGCCTCAGACCGCCGCGGTGAACCCTGGCCCAGATGACATGCTTGTCAGGAGGCCACCTAGCAGGAAGTTCTGTGATGTGAAAGGTTATGCAAACCCCAGGCCTGCACAGGCCTCCTTTGGATTTGAAATGTGAGGAATTTATGGGTTGGAAATTCCTGACCCAGACATGTTTCTCCCAGCACCAGAGAGGCCTGAGCTGGTTTCCACTCCTCTTTTTTTAAGGGGTCAGAGATGTTGTGGGTCATCGTGGCCCCAGCAGCCTCTGGCTTTCAGTGTTTGCTCACCCAAGAGGTCCTGAAAGCCAAACTTTCCGATGTGCTCCCATCCAGTCCCCTTGTCACCAAATGAAATGAAATGCAAGCAAAGCACCCCAAGCCCTGGGCCTTTCTCACGGGACCACCTCCAGCTCCAGGTTGTTCGCAGCGGCCCCTCCCTCTCCCCCAGGCTCGGACACCTGTCCCGAAGAGTGGCCCTGCCTGGGTGGCCCCGAAAGACCCTGCCCCTTTCCAAAGCCTTCGTTTCTTTTTCAGTAAACCTGGGATATCGAGGCGTCCATGCTGAGCAGAGGCAGGAAGTGCAGTCGAGGGGTGAACATGATCTAGGACCGGGGTGCTCACAGGCTTGGAGGTTAGAGAGATCTCTCCCACCGCCCCTGGGCCACTGCCCTCTGCCCAGGGTGAATAGGCTTGTCCTGCCCTCTCCCGGCGGTGCCAGTCCCGCCTTTCTAACAGCTATGTCCTCAGTGCCTACTGTGTGCTGGGCACACCAGTCCCCCGGGTGACCCGAATCTATCTCTCCCTTCCAGGTCCTGGTCTGCAGCCGGTGCATGGGGGGGGGGGGGGGAGTCAAGGCCAAGGGCTGTCCTTGAAGTGGCAGGAGGGTCAGCCAGCCGCTCAGGCCCCCACCCCCTGGCCCTGGGGGAAGGTTGAGCAGCGGCAAACTGGTTTGTCAGTCTCTGGAATGTAGCCGGCTTAGACATTAATCTCCCCTTATCTGTGGGATCTGGAGACTGGAGACGGGCAGGGCTGGGGGTCCACTCCTACCCGCCACAAAGGTCTCGGTTGGCTCAGAACTGCTCTCCCTCTGCCACCTGGGGCAGCCCTGGGTGGGTCAGAGCCAGGGAGCACCTTATAGCTCCCGAGCACCTCCCCCCCTCACTTCCTTTCATCCCTGCAGCAGCTTGGGGAGGCCTTTGGTGTCCCCCCACCACCACTTTACAGAGGAAAAAAACAGGACCTCTGGACCCCGGGAACGGCTGGGCACTGGGAGCCTGGACTCCAGGCCTCGGTCTGGTTTGACTGCTGCTCACCCCCTCCCCAACCCCATCCATCCCAGCCGCTGCCCAGCCAGCGGGAAGGGGTCCTTGTCAGCGTCCAGATCCCCGGAGGGAAGAGCTGGGACAGCCACACCACACAGCCCCAGCCGTGGTGAGGCCCCTGAGCAGAGGCCCGCCCAGCAGCCCCTGTTCTTGCCCCCCATGTGCTTCTGCGTCATGTTGGCATGCACCCAGGGAGCGCTGGCCCCCTTCCTGCTGTCCTCTTGAGCTCAGGTACAGAACAGCTCCTATAGGATGTTTTCTGACCCCGCCCTTTTGGTGCTGGAGACACCTGAGCCGCAGCCCCACATCTGAAATGACTTTTCCATGTCCTGTCCCCACCCTAACTCAAGCCCCATCAGGGCACCTGAAAGACCGGACAAACGAGCTCTCTCGCGAATCTGTGAATGCCTCAGGCTTCCCTGGACACTTCCCTGGAGAGGCCCAGAGGCATCAGGCTAAGCCCAAGGGACTTACCTTCAGCCCCGAGGGCCGCAGCCTTGGCCCAGCAAGGTACTCGCTGCTGAAATGGTCATCATTTCTCCCTTACGGGTCTGCTCTAGGATGCAATAAACTCAAGGAGGCGGGAAAGGACTCGGGCGGGTCCCATGAGACAGTGCATGTTGAGTAAGGGGACCCTGGGCGGTGGCTTGCCTAGCAGGGTCTTCCTCCAAACGAATAACCCCACCTCGGGATTTAGGACATCGGGGGTGGATGGGGGGTCTTCCGGGCAGGGGCTGGTCTGTGCTGCACCTCAAATCTGTCATGTTGTTGAGCCTCTCCTTCTCCACACCCGCGTGTCCAACACTACAGCCGGTGGACACGTGGCTGTTTATAGCCCATCGGCATTAAATAAGATCTCTGAGTCAGCTCCTCAAGTGTTGGGTAACCATGCACGTGGCTGGCTGCCGCCATACAGGACCCGGCAGATCTAGAACATTCCCATCCCTGCAGCAGGTTCTGTTAGCGCTATCTGGAGGCTGGGCTGGGGGGGCCTCCCATTGGGATTCCAGTTATAGGTTAGAACAGGGACAGGCGTCGGATAAGGCGCCTCATTCAAATGAACGTGTATTCAGCAAGTGCTTATCAAGGGCCTGCAACCGTGTACTGGGAATACAATATCCCGACCATTGTGGGAGGAAAGACACCCTGCGCGCAGGCTGCTTTATAATAGGGAGAGGAGACCTTCGTCAAATAATCACATGAAACATATCCCACAAAAATCCACACCAGGCTAGAGAGAGGCTATTAGGGTCAGAGCTGAGACACCTTCCAGGCTGGCAGGAGAGGCCCCCCCGAGGGATGGCAACTCGGCTGGGCTCTGGGGCTTGAGGTCTGGCCAGGCCTCTCCTGCCAGAGAGGCTCCCAAGCCCAAAAAGGAGAGGCCTGCACATCGGCTCCAAGAAATTTAGGACTGCACCCCAGCATGGGGGGGGGGGCGGCCCCTTCCGCCGACCATGGACCCCAGGCCTCAAGGGGCAAAAAGAGAGTGGAAGGCAGCAGACCCAGCTCCTGCTGTGACCTCCACGACCTCCTCTGCCTCCAGATAAGCTGAACAACACTCAGCAAAGGAGAGCAATGAGCTCACTCCCCTCCTGCCTCGCAATCTCCAGCCACGATTCCCATTGGCTGGACTCAAAGGAAGCCTGGGGGCAGGGAGCCTGTTGGTGCCGCCCAGGGGAGTCAGGAGGGCCCAGGGAAAGGTGGAAAGGGATCGGGAGGGGCGCATGGAGGGAGACGACGGTCCTTTTCCCTTCCAGGCTAGACAGCTGGAGGCACTATGGGAAGTGACCAGCTCAGGGTCTCCTGCCCAGCTTCTGAGTTCAGCTTGTAAACCTTAGAGTCTAACGTACAACCCTAGCAAACGTAAATACTTAGAAAAAATGATTTTTGTTATAGATTTAAAATACACAGAAGTAGAGCTAATAAAATATGGACCTACTACATAGCCTTACTGATGACAGGCAAGTTGCTAATTTTGTTTCATCCGTCCTCCTGATTTAAAAATTTTCTCTGGGTGCTTGGGTGGCTCAGTTGGTTAAGCGACTGCCTTTAGCTCAGGTCACGGTCCCGGAGACCTGGGATCGAGTCCCGCATCGGGCTCCCTGCTCAACGGGGAGTCTGCTTCTCCCTCTGACCTTCCCCCTCTCATGCTCTCTCTCTCTTTCTCATAAATAAATAGATAAATAGATAAATTTTTCCCATCATGGAGAATTATAAATACATACAAAGGTAGAGCGACGGCACAATGCCTCTTGAGTACCCGTCCCCTAGCGCTAACAATTACCGACTTCTATCGACCTTATTTGGTCTGTGCTCATGCTCATTTGCCGACCCCCTGAGATTATTATGAAACAAATCGTAATTTACGACTATTGAAGTCACAGAATACTGGATTATTCTAGGAGTCCTTGCCTTGAGCAAGAAAATGGTTTCAAACAAATGTGTTCTTTGCTGATATACTAATGGAATGGGGGATAAGGCAGCCTAAGTGCATTCTAGTATGGTCCCCATCCTGGGACATCATGGTAACTTTGTATCTTATAGATCACTATGGGCGTGGTCATTGGTAGAATCAGTCTGCTTTAATCAAGCACCTTCCATTCTCTTCCTTTGATTTTCAAATTGTCAGAACTTTGGCCAATGGGAGTCCCTTAAGCAAGCTCTTGCATCCTGTGACATGACCCCAATAATCCTCAACAGTCTTTCTTGTGCTGTGGGTCACCAAGCGTTCCAGGCCCAGCAGGTGGCTCCTGGCCCACCATGTGGGGTCATGCCCATCATTAATGGTTGGCTATTGTAGTTATTTGAAACCATGCATTTGTGTCAGTATTTCTTTTTTTTTTTAAGATTTGTTTATTTTATTTTATTTTTAAAATTTATTTGACAGAGAGAAACACAGCTAGAGAGGGAACATAAGCAGGGGAGTGAGAGAGGGAGAAGCAGGCCTCCTGCCGAGCAGGGAACCGGATGCGGGGCTTGATCCCAGGACTCCAGGATCGTGACCTAAGCCGAAGGCAGACACTTAACCACTGAGCCATCCAGGCGCCCCTGTGTCAGTATTTCTAATGTAGTTCTAACATTCTTAAATTATTTGATTCTGTAATTGTTCCTTATGTTCTTACCTGAAAATCTTGATGCCTAACCCGTGAACATACATATTTACTTGTTTTCTGTTTATAATACAGTATAATAGTTCCAAAATAATTCTGCCAATATAAAACCAAAAGGAAGTCAGGAAGGAAGGAAGAAGGAAAAAGTACCAAACCAAGTGCAGGATTTTCTTAGGGAGTTATTTTACGGGGAGCCTGCCTCACTTTGTGATGGTGAATTTTATGCAAATTGGCTGGACCACAGTGGCCAGATACTTAGTTAAACATTATTCTAGATATTTCTGTGAAAGTGTTTTTTGGATGGGATTATTTATTTATTTATTTATTTATTTTTTTAAAGATTTTATTTATTTGACAGAGAGAAATACAGGCAGAGAGGGAACACAAGCAGGGGGAGTGAGAGAGGGAGAAGCAGGCTTCCCGCCGAGCAGGGAGCCCGATGTGGGACTCCATCCCGGGTCTCCAGGATCATGACCTGAGCCGAAGGCAGTTGCCCAACCAACTGAGCCACCCAGGTGCCCCTGGATGGGATTATTTAAATCAGTGGACTCCAAGTAAAGCAGTTTACCATCTTGTGTAGGTGGGGCTCACCCAATCAGCGGAAAGCTGAAATACAACAGACTGACCTCCCCTGAGCAAGAGGGAGTTCTGTCTCCAGCTGGCCCTTGGACTTGAACGGCGGTCTCTTCAGGTCTGCAGCCTCATGGCTGCCCTGCAAATTTGGGACTTGCCGAACCTCTACCATCACATGATTAAAATCTCTCTCCCTCCCCTCCCCCCGCGCACCCCTGCTCTGGCCGGCTTTGCCAGCAGGACCCTAATACGCCTTCTTAGGATGTTTGATCCAATGTTTTTGCTCCAGAGCAGAGATTTTCAACGGGGGACGATTCTAGCCCCAGGAGACACGTAGCAATGTCTGGACACCCTGCTGGTAGTCACCACCGGGGGGATGAGGAGGGGTGCTGCTGGCATCTAGGGGTTGGAGCCCAGAAATGTTTCTGAACATTCTATGGTGCATGGGGCAGCCGCACACAAGAAACCTCAGTGGTTGAGGTCGGAGCTTAGACCAGCAGAGAACCTCAGCTGAAAGCATGTAACAGGCTCACAAAAGTGAGAATAGAGTAAAACTGTCATTATGACTCTGGGAAAAAACCAGTCCCAACAACGTAGTGTATGAGAAAGATAAAGTGGGCTAGGCTGGAGAGCAGCGTCCCGGAGATCTGTCCCTCCTAACCTACGGAACTCACCCATTTCAAGTGCAACATTTGGGGTGCCCGGCTGGCTCTACCTTTGGATCTCAGGGTCATGAGTTCGAGCCCCACGTTGGGTGTAGAGATTGGTCACTTAAAAATAAAATCTTTTAAAAAAATGAATAAATGAAATGCAAAGTGCACAATTTGGTGGTCCTTATGTGTAGGGCTGTACAATCCTCATGGCTAGCAGACATTTTCACCACAGCTGAAAGAAGTCCCATACCCAGCAGCAGGCAGCCCCTCCCTGTTTCCACTCTCCCTGGCAACCACTAGGCTAGTTTCCGTCTCTAAGGATTGGCCTATTCTGAGAGCTTCATATACTTGACATCACACAATAAGAGGCTTTTTGTGGTTGTCTTCTTTCACTTTTTTTTTTTAAGATTTATTTATTTATTTGAGAGAGAGAGAGTGCGCACATGAGCAGGGGGAGGGAGAGAGGGAGCGAGCCTCTCAAGCAGACTCCCTGCTGAGCACGGAGCCCAACTCGGGGCTCCATTTCACGACCCTGAGATCTTGACCTGAGCGGAAAGCAAGAATCAGACGCTTAACTGACTGGCCACTCGGGCACCCTATGTCATAGCACGTATCACGACTTTGTTCCTTTTCAGAGACATATTCCACTGTGTGGACAGGTGCGCATTCTCTCGGGTAGCCACCTGGGGCAAATGGCTAGGACATGCGGTCACTCTCTAAGGCAACCTTTCCAGGAGCCGCCGAACTGTTCTCCACAGCAGCCGCGCCGAGAGTTTGCTCCCCTGACATCTCACCAACACTTGTTACCCGATGTCTGTTTTTTTATTTTATTATTATTGTTATTACGGACACCCTAGTATATGTGAAAGGGTAGCTCATAATGCAGAGAGGTTTTCAAAACCTGGGGATCGCATTGTTTGGTTGGGAATATTTCAATGGCTTCCTGTTTATCTCAGGAAAAAGTCCAGAATCCTCCTCTGACCCTCCAAGCCCGGCGTGCCTGGGCCCTGCCCCGGGGGACACGGCTCCTGGGCGCCCCTCTTACACCATCCTGGCCTCTGTGTTGAGCTCCAGCCACATGAGCACCCGAGCTGGCTCTCCTCCTCATCAGGCTGCTGCTGCCCTCTCTGTCTTCAAAGACTCACCTGCTCCCGCCTGTCCCCTCCCCCTTTCCATGCCAGCCTCTTACCTAGTTTTCGACAATCTGAGTTGAAATGTGCCTCCTTCCCAAGGGGACCAGTTCCCTCCCCACCCTGCAGGCTCTCAGCATCCCAGGCTGCTGCTTTGCTGCCTTCAGAAAATATTGCTTTGTTCATCTGTCTGCCCCCCACCCCCACCCCTACCTGCAGCAAAACCATTTGCATTGGGCTCCCTGTGCCCCCAGAGCCTGGGATGGTGCCTTAAGTGAAGAAAATACGGAGCACAGAGCTCTTAGCGCAGGACTGGAGCTGATGTGGCCCAAGCAGGACTTGCTTGTTGGGGTAAGATCCTCACCGCTCGCCAGCTCAGACCTTGCAGACAGGCCTCCTCTGGCCAGTGACCCCGCCAACTCCACCCTGCAGAGGGCATGGCCTGGAAAGAGTCAGGGTCCCATGCACTCAGCACTTGCTAGGTGCTAGCTAGGGGCCACTCAAAGCATTTTCTACCTCCTCTCCGGTCCTGACCAGAGTCTTTGCGGTGGGAGTTCTTATTGTGCCCATTTTAAAGGTGGGTGTGTTCGATTCCCTGGGGCTGGTGTGAAAAACCACCGCAAACCGGCAGCTTACGACAATAGATTTTTATTCTCGCCTGGGTCTGGGCCCCGCGGCTGTCTGGTGCGGGCCCGTGCTCCCCCTGGAGGCTCCTAGGAGAATTTGTTCCTTGCCACTGATTTTCGTTTTGGTGGCTGTGGATGTGGATTGGCTGGTGGCCACCAGGCTCCAATCTCTGCTCTGTGGGTCACGTGGCCCCTCCTCTGTCTCTGAACTCCCTCTGCTTCTCTATATAAGGAGACAAGGGACTGCATTTGGGGCTCACACCCACAGCCCAGCATAAAGTCCTTCTCGGAACACCCTTAATTATTCATCTTTGTCCTGGAAGATTCGATGCCCAGGTTCTGGAATCAGACGGCGGACCTATCTTTTGGGAAGCCACCATCGAGCGCACCACAGGCCACGGCGTTGGGGTGGCAGAGCGGGCCCAGGAGCACCACAGTGAGGCTCCTAAGCTCAGGTTTCCCTAGGGCCTGCTGACTCCTCGGGGACAAGGGACCAAGCCTGCCTGTGGGACAGGGCAGGGTGGCTGGTCTGCCGAGACTGGAGTGGCGTGGGGGGCGAGTGAGGCTGAGCTCGGATCACCCGTGTGGCAGAGGCCCGGACACCCTGCCTCTTGGAGCCACGGGCACCCAGACAGGTGACCCCGGAAGGCGTCACTGCGGCCCCCCCTTCCTTGTGCCGAGTTCCGCTGGAGCTTTCTACGACTGACCTGTTGGGGGCTATTCAAAGCATATTTGCTTCTTACCTGTGTCCCTGTCTCAAAAGTCACCTCCCCAAGGGCAGTCTTGGTGTCCCAGGGGCAGGGCCTAGCCCACAGGTGTCCAGAAAGGCATGGTATGAGTGGCTGACCTGTAGATCCTCGGGGGAAGTGGGTCCCGCCATCCAGGCTTCACAGGTGGAGACTCTTCCCGGGGGCCAGGAGCCCAGCTTCTAATCCGGGAGGGGTGGAAATGACCACTCGGGCCCCTTCCACTCGTCCCAGGCAGGCAGCAGGTAGGGGGAAGGGCAGAGGGAAAACGCTGGTGCTCTCCCCAGCAGAGAGAATGGAGGGGGGAAGCCCAGGGCCTGCTGCTCCACCAGGGTCCAGCCCAAGCCCTTGTGTTCCGATGCCCCGGCCAGCTCGAGCTGCCGGCGCAGGGGACCACAGACTCGGGTGGCTGGAACGACAGATGTTCATTGTCTCACAGTCCTGGCGGCCAGATGTGCTGTCCACTGCAGAGGACCCGGCTGACTCCACTCCTGCTGGGGGCTCTCCTGGCACGCAGATGCTAGCCTTCTCTCTGAGTCCTTGAACTTGACTGTCCTTTCCTCCATGCACACCCGGAGAGAACCAGCTCTCTGGAGTCTCTTCTTATAAGGATGTGAATCCTATGGGATCCTGACCCGCCCCTATGCCCTCTCTAACTGAATTACTTCCTTGTAGGCTCCATCCCCCAATATAGCCACACCGGGGGACTAGGGATTTGGGATTTAGGGGCACACTCCTTCAGACTCATTCACTCGCTCATTCATCACCCATTCATTCCGTCCTCCTCTCAACCCATTTCCTTAAATCCAGGCAGGATAAAGAGTCCTTGCCCAGGAAAAGACAGGAACACCTCCTTGTCCCCCTAGGGATCATTACTCTGCCAACCCCCGCCCTCCTCCAGGAGCTGTCAGCTAAGGGGACAGATGTGTTCCCATGTGTGCTCAGGGGTACGAGAGAAGGGCACAAGGCGAGAGGTCCCGGGAGCCAAGAGTCACTGACAAGCCTGCCAGGCCCTGGGGCGGGGCCAGCTCCTCCTTCGTCTCCCTCCCCCATGAGCAGGTGAGGGCAGACCCTCTGCTTGGTTCACAGCAGTTTCTAACTAACGCTTCTGAGCATCTCCTCTGTGCTGGGCCCTCTTCCGTGTGGTAGGCAGGCACTGTCTAATTAAATCTTCCTGAGAATGCAGGTCGGGACGGGGGCGAGCTCTGATATCACCATCGCCTTTGACCAGTGAAGAAATTGAAGCACAGAGAAGCTCACTAACTCACCTAAGATCACACAGCAAGTCAGAGTCGGACATGAACCCAGGGAGTGTCCCTCCAGTTTTTGTCATGCATTGTCCCACGGTGCCTGTGTGACCAGAGGCCAGCAGGGACTCTGGGGAGCAGGGCTCTGAATGGTCTAGAGCATTCAGACCCACTTTTCCAAAGCCGTCTCGTCCACTAGGCAGGCCACTCCTGTATGGTCCAATCACATAGTCACGCCGATCATTACACAGATCACTGGAACCCTCTCTGATTTATTAATTGTGAGAAAATAACTTCCAAACATCTCTGAGTCCTTTACTATTGCTCACAAATTGAAAAGGAGTCCCACCGATGATCCCCCTCCTCTCGAGCCGAGACAGCAGGCAGAGATGGAGGGTAGCCGGGAGGGCATCCTGGCAGAGGGACCACCTAATGAAAGGCCGGGCTTTGAGAGTTGGAATGCCACCTCGCCTTTAGAGGTGGGGAAACCGAGGCAGGGGTCAGCCGCAGGCTAGGAGGGCACGTACTCAGGGGTTACAGACTTGAGATGGGATAGGGGTGGAAGCCTGCAAGCCCATTCCTGAGCATCTGGAACCCCGCAGGCCCTAAGCGAGGAAGGGGTAGGGGGGCCAGGGTGTCCACCACTGATGACCCAGCAAAGCTGCATGGGGCTCCCAGCTCCCAGACTTATTCACCTGAACAGCATTGTCAGAGTGGCCGTTCTGGGGTGATGGGTGACCCAGGCCCAGCCCTGCCTGCCGCTCACGTCCACTCTCCTGGGAGACCAGAGCAGTGAGTGACAGTGAGCATGGAGTTCCAGCGGGCTGTGGGAGCGAGGAGGGAAAGCCAGGCCAAGCCTGAGGCCCAGAAAGGCTTCCTGGAGGCGGTGGTACCTTAACTGGGTCTCTAAGGGGGAAGAGAGGCGATGAGGTGTACGGAGCGTGCACGGAGCCGCGCACGGAGCCGCGCAGCGCAGGACGCGGCCTGGGGGGAAAGGCGCGCTCGCCCCGCGGCCCGGGGAGCGGCGTTCCGGTGTCGGGCGCCCCCTGGCGGCAGCTCCACGCGCGGCTCGGACGGGAGGCTCGCCCCGGGCTTGCGGGCCTGGGCCAGACGTGGGCCACCTGCGTGCCGGTGGGCGGGGTCTGGCCTGACCTTAGAAGACGGTCTCTGGCTGGGGGCTGGAGGACAGGCTGGCCTGAGGGGGAAAGCGGGGAGCCCAGCTAGGAAACCATGGGGTGGCCCCCCAGGGCGTGTGTCCCCTTCTCTCCGTCCCCCTGCCGTGGGCCCCTTCTCTGTCTCCTAGGCTGCCCCATCAACTCCCGCCCGTCCCCCTGCCCAGGTGCCCCCCTCCAGGTGCAGGGGAAGGGTGGCGTGTGCACATGTGTGTCCCAGCATCCCACTTCATTCCTCAGGGCTCATCGGAAGCAAATCGTCCACTATTTCTAAAGTCAAGGAGAAGTGCCTTTGAGCTTCCTGGAAACCAGAGCACAAAGGGAAATGTTCTGCTTATTTTATTCATTCAGTGCTCAAGAACAGAGAGGAGCCAATGGGAGATTTCGGGACATGCCCCAGGTTTGCAGGAACCACAAGAGCACAAAACTCTGGGTCGCAGGATGGCTCCGCTTTCCGGAACCTCCAAATCGCGTGTTTCCTAACTGATGCTGCTAATTAGCAGCTCCGAAGAGGGACAGCTGAGAGGAGAAGGGGTGTCCTCAGAGAAGCAAGCCGGCTTCGCCTTTAGAAGTGGGGCACTGAGGCAGTGGAGAGAGGGAAGGTCGTGGCTAATGCCACTCGGGTCAATTCTGCAAATATTTACAATCAGCTGCACCGGTGCGGCCCCTGAGCTACAGACACAAAGTGGGTGGGTCCCCTGCATCCCACAGCAGGAAGGGGGAGGGGCCTGTGGGCGGAGAGCTCCAGGCCAGACTCAACAATGCAGCACAGAACTCATGTAAAAGGAGTCCTAGCACAATTTCTGCATCACCTATCAGACGGTCCCCCGTGATCCTCTGTAGAAAGCGACAATGTTCCTACCTCCAGCAGTCTGACATCCATCGAGAACTGACCGAACTATCACTCTACTCAGACTCAGTCCAAAGCCTGGGGTTTAAAGTCCCCATCAACCACCTCTGGGGACCCTTGGATGCAGCCAGACCGAAAGGGGGCTTTGCCGGGCCACCTGGACACGGTCTGCAGGTACAGACCTGTGTCACCTCTGCTCAGAACCCAGCCCCAGCTGCCTTACCCGCAGGCCACGAGCCCAGCTGCCTGGGCGACGGAGAAGCTGATCACGAGTGCAGAGAAACCAGCGGAATCGGGGCCCAGGCAAACTGGGAAGCCCGTCTGGCCAGAGGGACCTGGGGCCCTCACTCTGCTGCCCGCCTCTTGCCCACACGGAAAGCTGCATGCAGCCAGTCACGTTTTTTTCTTTCCTTTTTTTTTTAAATTTGTAAAAATATATTATTTATTTATTTATTTAGAGAGCGCGTGTGCGAGCAGGGGGAGGACGGCGGGAGAGGGAGAGAGACTCTCAAGCAGACTCCACACCGAGCGTGGAGCCTGACGCGGACCTCATGACCCTGAGACCAGAGCTGGACGGACGCTCAACTGACTGAGCGGCCAGTCACATTTTTCAAGTAAAATCAGCAATACGGATTTTTTTTTAAAAGATTTTATTTATTTATTTGACACAGAGAGAGATCACAAGTAGGCAGAGAGGCAGGCAAAGAGAGAGGAGGAAGCAGGCTCCCCGCCGAGCAGGGAGCCTGATGTGGGCCTCGATCCCAGGACCCTGAGATCATGACCTGAGCCGAAGGCAGAGGCTTTAACCCACGGAGCCACCCAGGCGCCCGGATTTTTTTTTAAAAAATTGACATCACCCCAGTTTTTGGATGGGTAACTGATTTACAGTTTTTTTGGTGTAACTGACATATAGTGAACCACACTTGTTTAAAATGTGCGATTGATGAATTTGGGCAGATACATGAACTTTGACATGTATGTCTATAGGTCCCTGAGTTTATCACTGGGTAATGATCTCCATCACCCCCAAAAGCTTCCTGGTGTCTCTTCTGTAAGAGACTTGGTGGCATTTTTTAGAAGTTCATATAAATGGAATTATACGACATTTTCTCTTTTTTTGCCTGGCTTCTTTCACTCAGTGTGATTATTTTGAACTCCATCCATTTGGTTTATGTGTATTAATAGTTCATTCCTCTTTGTTGCTGAGCGGCACTCCGTTGTAAGTATGCATGACTTACTGATCCGTTCACCTGTGGGGGACACTGGGTAGTTTCCCCCCCCCCCTTGGATATTACCAATAAGCTACTAAGTCTCTAGATGACTGGGCACTATTGTTTCTCCTGGGGAAATCCTAGGAGGAGAATGGCAAGGTCACATGGCAACTGTATGCTTAACTTCTTCTTCTTCTTCTTCTTCTTCTTCTTCTTCTTCTTCTTCTTTTTGGAGATTTTGTTTATTTATTTGATAGAGGGAGAGAGAGAACACAGCAGAAGGAGAGGGAGAAGCAGATTCCCTGCAGAGCAGGGAGCCTGATGCGGGACTCGATCCCTGGACCCTGGCATTACGACCTGAGCCGAAGGCAGATGCTTAACTGACTGAGCCACCCAGGCACCTGGTATATGCTTAACTTCTTAAGAAACTACCAAATTCTCTTCCAAAGTGGATATATGTTGACCCCCAGAAGCAGTGTGTGAGAGTTCTGTTTCCGCTCTATCCCTGCTGACACTTGCAGGGTCTGCCATCTCAGTCTGGAGCACGCTGGTGTGTGCGTGGTGGCGTCTCGTATCTGATTCCCTAATGACTAATGATGTCACACTTCTCAAGGGTTTATCTCTCATCCCAACCTCTTCTTTGGTGAAAGGAAGATTTTATTTAATTTATTTGACACAGAGAGAGAGCACAAGTAGGGGGGACAATGGGCAGAGATAGAGGGAGAAGCAGGCTTCCCGCTGAGCAGGGAGCCTGATGTGGGGCTCAGTCCCAGGACCCTGAGATCGTGATGGGAGCCAAAGGCAGCAGACGCTTAACTGACTGAGCCACCCAGGTACCACTTGGAAGGTTTATTTAAAAAAGAAAATGGGGTTAGGGGAACACCTGGCTGGCTCATTCGGTGGGGCATGCAACTCTTGATGTCAGGGTTGTGAGTTCAAGCCCCGTGTTGGGTGTAGAGATTACTTAAAAATAATCTTTTTTTTTTTTTTTAAAGTTGGGTTGTTTGCTTGCTGTCTGGTTATAAGGGTTCTTTTTGTGTTCTCGATTACACGTCTCCCATGTAGCCCCCCCCCCCACGGGGCTGTAAATTGTTCCTAGAAGAGGTGGAAATTCATCTTCTCCTTGCGTGGAAGGCACGGAGGTACTTACAGGACAGAAACAGACATCTGTGGGATTAAACACTCACGGGGGTGATTAGGAGAGAAATGCCAAGAAGAGCTCCTTGAGGGATGAAAAAAAAAGCTGGGAAATGTAGTTTCAGATGTAGGTCCTTTGTTGGATATATTTTTCGCAAAAAGCAAAATGTTAAGTTTGGATAAAGTCCAATGTATCAATCATGCCTCATATAGCTTGTATTTCACAGCTTCCCTGGGCCGCCGAGATTTTTCTCTTATGTTTTCTTGTAGAAGTTTCCTATTTTAATGATTCCTTTTAGGTCTACAGTTCATTTCATAGGTGCAAAACTTAGTTTTTGTAGGTAGCGTGAGGTCAGAGTGAACATTTGTTTCTTATTCTTTGGGGAGGGGCGCTTTGCTTCTTTTTTTGTTTGTTTTTGTTTTGTTTCGCATTTGGACATCCAATTGATCCAGTGGTATTTGCTGAAATCCTTTTCTTTCCCCACTAAACCATGTGTGGGTCTATTTCAAGACTGTCATTCTGTTCCAACTAACTCGAGTATTTTTAACATTCTGTGCAGACCAAAGAGAAGACCATCTTTGAGCCACCTGCTCTGGGCCCTGACTATCCCCGACTTTGTCTCCCTGGAGACTGGAGACCTCCTGCCTCTAGGCCTCAGCTCCAGCCCGGACCTGCCACCCGCCCCCCACTGCCGTGAGATCACCTCCTATCAGCGTCCGTGTCTTCTCCTCCAGGAGGGAGGCCCCCTGCTCTCTATTAGTCTGGTTCTAAGAGAGCTGGGTAAGTTCAGCCCCCACCGGATCACACATAGGGCCGGGCGGATGGAGGTGCGGGGGGTGAGGTGTCTTGGGAGCCATGCTGGGCTGTGTTAGTGCCCTTTAACGACCACTGGGGCAGCAGCACTCTCACGTCTGGCCCTGTCCTTTTGAGGGGCACATCCCTCTGCCATCGAGTCCTCTTCGGCCAGCAGGGGCTCCCAGGCTCCTGTGGGGCCGCACAGACCTCAACTGCACTCGCTCATTCACTGACTCGGTGGCTGTGGGTATGATGGCGAGCAAACAGACACATTCGTGTGCAGGGTTGCGGACTGGTTGGGAAGTGAGAAAGCAGTCCAGAAGTCACGCCCACGAGTGGGTCACATGGACCGAGAGTGGGCTCAGGGCAAACACAGGGTTCTGAGAGACAAGAGGAGACAGGAGTGGGTCCTGGTTCAGGGAGTCCTGGATCCTCCCTGGGGGAAGGACAGCCGAACTGGAAGAGAAGGCACAAGGAAAGTTCTGGAAGAAAGCAGGGCCACGAAGGTACAGTGGCTGGGAGGACAAGGTCCGCTGAGAAGCAGAAAGGAAGACAGTAGGCAGGGGGTCAGGGGTGGCGAGGGGACACAAGGTGGGGTAAGCGAGGGAAACCAGGAGGTGCTAAGTGGGGAAGTGATGCATCCACACTGGATGTTGGAAGGATGGCGCCGATCCCAGCTCCGGGCAGCTGGTGAAGAATGCTTGGGGGGCCAGGAGAGAATTGTGAGTGTGACTGGGGTTTAGAAAGGGTTAATTTCGTTACGGGCGTGATGCTGTTGTGATGAAGAAAAATATCCGTTTAAGAAATTGGATGTGCATATTGAAATATTTAGACATGAACACTCTGAACACCACATCTGAAATTGACTTCAAAATATTCAGGAAAAAAAAATAAATGAAGAAAATAAGGTAAGATATTAACAATTAGTCAAAGCTAGGTAGGTGATAGGTACCTAGAGGGTCCATGATACTATTCACTCTCTGGTTTGGGATTTATTTGAAATATTTCATATTTAAACTGAAAAAAAAAAGAATAACAATGTAGGAAAGATAGATGAAAATAGGTAGAAGAACGGATGGGCACACAGACAGATAGGAAAGATTACCCTGGTTGTCCAGCAGAGGCTGGGTTGGAGAGGCCAGGGGTCTTGGGCTACCGAGACCCCAAGGAGAGAGATGCTGTCTGTTGCAGGTGAATTCTAAAATGACCACGGGTGTCCATATGTAATCTTCTCCCCTTGAGTGGGAGCGAGGCCTATAGCTATAAGGGGCTATCTTTCCCATAACCCATTAAGTTAGCTGGCAAAAGGGAATTTTGCAGGTGTAAATCAGGTCCCTAATCAATTGAACTCACCCAAAGGGAGATTACCCAGGGTGGGCCTGACCTAATCAGGTGAGCTTCTCAAAGACGGAGTCTTGAAGACAGGGGAAGTCAGAGAGATGTACTCCTGTGACCCTGAGGACACAGCTTCCATGAGTTCCGCAGCTGCAGGGCAAGGACTCCTGTCCTCACCTGCCCTTAGATGAGACCTCAGCTCCTGCCAACACCGGATTTCAGCCTGCAGACTGAGCGTGAACCCCTTGGCGCCGGGGCTGCCCTTCTGGCCTACAGCCCGCGTGAGACGTCGAGCCACCGAGTGTGTGGTGGCTTGTCACACAGCAACAGGAAACAGATAGGTGTTAGCAGAGTTGAGGTTGGGGAGCAGCAGCGTGGGTCAGGGCGGTGAGAGTGGGCAACAGTGTAGAGCAGAGGGGGCCCGAATGAGCTCAGAAGGGAAGTCACCGGTTGGGTTAGAGAGGAGAACGAGGGCGAGGGACGGCGACAAAGCCTCCTGGGTTTCTGGCCTGAGCGCTGGATGTGCAGAGCCTGTGGGAGGTGGAGGGGACGCCGGCGGTGTCTCGCGTGACGAGGTGACCTCGTGTAGTCGGCTGGGCCCAGGGCAAGGTGAGGCACTCACGGGCAGTTGCCCGCATGCGATGGAGGCTGGTGGACGGGGGTCAGGAGGAGCACCCAGGACGGAGCCTGGAGGACCAGACTCTGGATGTCTACAAGGGCTGGTCCGGGAGGGCAAGGAGGGGGGTGTCCTGAAAGCTAGGGAGGAGAGAGGCCTCAGTGTGAGGTGAGGGGGTTCAGGTTGCACATCATACGGGCCCCCAAGGCCTCCCACCATGACCTCCTCATTGCCTTTGGCCTTGTTCTCCCCCCCATTCCTGCGGAGACACCCCCAGCCCAGGACTCCCAGCCCTTTCTCTGACCCCATGCAGCAGCCCCATTCCCTTCAAGGCCTCCCTGACTCTACGGTCACCCTTATACACTCCAATCCGAGATCACATCCCTTCTTGGAGGCCGTGGGGCTCCCTGGGGTCTTGTGTCGGCTCTGGGAGGGCAGGACCCACCCGGCTGCCAGACCCCATGCGCCCGTCGCTGACAAAGCTGCAGGCCCTACTGCGGCCTATGATGTTTCTGGGGTCTGTAACCTGCGCTCATAATGCAGGGGGCACTCGATTTGAGCCCGAAGTCCGCGAAAATAAAGATGAGATGTTTTTCCCGCCCAAGTTTTCCCACCCAAGTCCCACCCACAGCCCTCCCAAATGCTCTCTACAGGCCCCAGGATGAAGAGCTGGAGATCCGGCCTGTGTGAGGCACGAGTGAGCGCACTCTGTGAGCAGAACAGCCTCTCTACGGAGGAAGAAAATGTTGGTAAACTGAGGCAGCAGACTCGGCAGGGCCCTGACAAGGAGCCGGACAGATGGGGCCACAGCCAGTCCCCTGCAGGTGAGCCGGGGCAGGGTCTGAGGGTCAGGGGACATTCTAGGCAGCAGGCACGGCCTGTGTGACCTTGGGGAGTCCCACCTCTCTGGGCCTCAGTCCCCCATCCGTGCGACGAGCAGGCTGCGCCTGAGGCCACATGCTCACAGATCACCGCCTGCCCCTCATTTCCATCTCTGTCTAAGAGGACCCTGATGGCCAGAGTGACACCAAAATTCATCCCTGGGTTAAGTGAGGGCTTGTTCATGGTAGACTTCTGTCCCAGTTGTGTCCCACAGATGAGCAAGGGACAAGGCCTCCTCTGAGCTGGCTTCAGCAGAAAGGACAGTCAGTGTGTTGTTCTCTGGACCTGAAAGCCTGGGTATCACATCCCAAATCCCAGCCCCACTCTTCTTTCTGAGTGGCTGCCAGCTCCTGCCCTTACAATACCTCCCCTTCCCCGCAACCAGAGTCCCAGGCTACTCCGGCTGGACCAGCCCTGGACCAGTCACCGGGCTCTGACGGGCCAGCCCTGGCTCAGGGTGCTCACCCCAAGTGGACTGAAATGGGGGCCAAGTGGGTCCTAGAGGAAAAATCCAGACCCATGATCAGAAGATGGAATGCATGCTGCACCTACAATAGTAAGAGGACCCCATTCCCTGCCCCCCCACCCCCAGACATGTCGACCCCGGGACCTGTGAAGGTGAGTGATCTTATTTAGAATACAGCTTTGCAGATGTAATTAAGTTAAGGCTTTTTAAGATTTTTTAAAAAGATTTTATTTGTTTATTTGACAGAGAGAAAGGTCACAAGTAGGCAGAGGCAGGCAGAGAGAGAGGAGGAAGCAGGCTCCCTGCTGAGCAGAGAGCCAGACACGGGCCTCGATCCCAGGACCTTGAGATCATGACCTGAGCCGAAGGCAGTGGCTTTAATCCACTGAGCACCCAGGTGCCCAAGTTAAGGCTTTTGAGATGAGAGCATCCCGAGTTTAAGGTGGGCTCAAGGCCATGGTCAAGTGTCCTTATCCAGGAGAGGTAGTGGGGGATGTGAGCCATGTCGACGGAGAGGGGAGAGGCCATGTGACAGCAGAGGCAGAGGGGTGTGGGATGTGACCTCGAACCAGAGAGCAGCTGGAGCTGCCAGGAGCTGGAGGGCGGGAAGGGCCCCCCCCCCCCCAGAGCCTCTGGAGGGATCTCAGCCCTGCGAACACTTCGATTTCTTATTTCTGGCTTCTGGAACCATGATGGAATAAATTTCTGCTGTAAGCCCCCCAGCGTGTGGTCTTCCGCTACGGCAGCTGCAAGGAACTAACACGTGCACCCTGGGCTCATTTATGAATGAGCACCGTACGCAGCTCCAAGGGGGGGGCTCCCAAAGCTTGAGGGTCCACTGCTGCTCCCAGCACCTCTGCCAGCAAAGGACAGCAGCGGGTTCTAAATATTCAGCAATGAACCTTTGCAAAGTAGGTCTTAATACATATACCATGCGACCAAAGTGAGACCACAATACACAACTACAGTCACCGCGTTCTCCAGCCTCATGGGCTCAAATCCCAGCTGTGCTGCATCCTGGCCGTATGAATAAGGCACTTGGCGTCTCCAAGCCTCAGTTTACTGTCCAATAAAACGGAGATGCTGTCAGTACAAGCCTCCAGTTAATGTGCAGATAAAACGAGCTGGATAGAATGAATTCAGCCCCGTGCTGGGTGTGTAAGAAGCGCTGTGTCCATTCTCCACTTCCTCCACCCCCACAGTGGACGACGAGGTGTCAGTGTTCTTTCTTCCACTGAGCATTGCCTTCTTTTTTTTTTTTTTTAAGATTTTATTTATTTATTAGAGAGAGAGAGCATGAACAGGGGAAGAGCAGAGGGAGAGGGAGAAGCAGACTCTCCCCGGAGCAGGGAGCCCAATAGGGAGCTCGATCCTGGGCCCCCAGGATCACCTGAGCTAAGGGCAGATGCTTAACCGACTGAGCAACATGCCCACCCCCCTGCCAGGTGATCCTGAGCGTCACCTTCCGTGTGCAGGGCCCATGCTGGGTCTCAGGGACAGTGTCATTTCCAGGCCTCTGGTAGATTCTGCCTTTGAGGATTGTGGACGAGTCACCTTACCGTCTCTGGGTACCAGCTGGCTCATCTGCAAAAGAGGGACCATGATGTCCCTGAGTCACAGAATTCAATGCCAACATTTGCAAAGTCAGAAAACTGTGTCCAGCCCACAGTGGGTCCTGCATCCATGTTTGCTAAATAAGAGAAAATATGTCGCTATCTTTAATTTCTGATTTCCCATCAACTCCCTGGTGTTCTCAGAGTCCTTGTGACCCGAGAAAAATCTAACCCACAAAGAGTTCTCTAATATAGTGAAACTTTTATCAAATCAAACATAAAGATGAGAGGCGCCTGGGGGGTTCAGTCAGTGGAGTGACTGACTCTAGATTTCAGCTCAGGTCGTGATCTCGAGGTCGTGAGATTGAGTCCCGGCTCGGACTCCACTCCCAGTGGGGTGTCTGATTGTCCCTCGGCTCACGCTCTCTCTCTAATAAATATATAAATAAATGCTTTAACAAAATAAAGACGACGATGATGTTATATCTTATAGGTATTTAATGAAGCATCTCTTAATTTTAATTTTGTCATTTTATGTTTGGGTTTCGCAGTAATGCACATGTTGGTTGTTAATATGGTTTCTATTGGCCCAAGTGGGAGAAGGCTGTGTATTCACGCACAGGGGCTGGGGGGTGGGACAGCTTCTCAGCGGGAGCTCTGAGAGCAGGAAACTCGGGGAACCGGGAAAGGAGGGCAGGCTCTCTAGCTCTCTGGCCTGGCTTACCCTACCCGTCCTTCCAGAATGTTGGGGCAGGAAAGGCCCAAGGGGTCACCTAATTTGGCCTCCTCCCTGATGGATGGGAAGCCTAGGGCTTTGGAGCAGGAGGGAGCAGACAAAATTGAAATTGTGTCAGTCCCAGGTCTCCCTCCTGATGATGAAATTTCTTACCCTATTCCGTCCCTGCCCACACTTGGCACAGCCCCCCCCATGAGGTAACTCACAATTGTGCAACAACGCCATGGCCTTGCAGTTCCATGCAGCTGGTCTACTCCCTTCAAAGCTCATCCCCCTGCGTTCCTTCCCCAGTGGACCTTCCTTCTTAAAACTAGAAAAGGGATGGGGTGCCTGAGGGGCTCAGTTGGTTAAGCGACTGCCTTCGGCTCAGGTCATGATCCCAGAGACCCGGGTTCGAGCCCCTCATCGGGCTCCCTGCTCGGCGGGAAGCCTGCTTCTCCCTCTCTCACTCCCCCTGCTTGTGTTCCCTCTCTCGCTGTGTTTCTCTCTGTCAAATAAATAAAATAAAATAAAAAACAAACTAGAAAAGGGAAGAGTTGATGCCAGAGGGTAAGCACCTGGCCGTCTCCTCCTTGAATCACGAGGGTTCAAATCCTGGCTCCGGTCTCTTGTGCTGGGTGACTGTGAGCGTTACTCAGCCTTTCTAGGTCACACTTGTCTGACCTAACCCACAAAGACAACACTCGCTGCCTTCCAGGGCTCAGGACTATACTTGTCCACATTCAGGAAGCTTCCGGCGTAAAGCAGTTCCTTGAGAAATGCAAGCACATCCCCCACCCCCCAGTCCCACCAGGCATGTTCTCTTTCAAAATCTGAGTCCTTTCTTCTCACTACTGTGCCGGGGCCTAAAATAACTTTAAAGTTATCCCCTCCGGGGGGAGTTTCAGCAAGGATCTATTTTTAAAAAGTAGAGTGCTAAAGGTGGACTTTCTGACACTAGCGAGGATGAGAAAATACATTGTGCGCGATGGGTGGATGGTGGAAAGAGGGCTGGAGGAGGAGAGGAGGGAGGCGGTGAACGTTTTGGGTGGTGCCCAGATCTCCGTGGCCGGTGAGAAAAGCTGAGAAAAAAAATAACCAGTGTTGCAGGAGATGAGATCTCCATCTGGGAGGGGTTGGGTTTAATTTTCCAGAGCGGCAAATGGCTGAGGACTAGGGATGGCAGCAAAGGAGAAAGGGAGAAGTCAGGCTGGGAAACTCACATGACTGTGAGAAGTGTTTCAGCAGATTCTCTGGAGGGATCCAAGAGCCTGGGAACCGGCCCTTTGCCATGCCTGTGCTTATCCACCCAAGGGGGGGCTGTGCCACCCTGACTCAGTCCCAGAGAACTGTCTTTTCTTCTCAAGGAGAAAAGATGGACAATCGGAGTCCAGCTCTAGATTCATGGAACACCAAGGGCGGGGTGATACTTAGCTCCCACCCTGACCCGTATACCGTTATGTAGTCAACAGAAGCGTGCGGAGGAGAAGGGTGGTGGTCAGTGGCTCTCTCCATGGCCACCATGACTACCAGATTAAGTTCCCTAAGCCCACAGGAATGTATTATCTTACAGTTCCATAGACATAGAACCGGGCTCTCACTTTGGGCTAAAATCAAGCTGCCGGCAAGCCTGTGTTCCCTTCTGGAGGCTCTGGGGGGAGAATCTGTTTCCTGGGCTTTTCCAGCTTCTAGAAGCTTCCTGAATTCCTTGAGTGGTCGCCCCTTCCTCCACCTTCAAGGCTAGTGACAATGTGTTTATCTGATCTTTCTTCTGTCACATCTCTTACTGACTGTAGCCAGGAGGTCTCCAGTTTTAAGCATTTATGTGATTAGATTGTGCCTCCACAGATAGTTCCCGAGAATCAGTCCATCTCAAAGCCCATACCCCTTAATCCCATCTGCGAAGTCCACTTTGCTATGTAATATATACACACAGATTCTAGGGTGTAGGGTTGGACATTTTGGGGGAAAATTATTCTGCCTACACACCCACCCACCCCCAGTAGTCTCTCTAAAAGTGCGGTTCATTTTTTTGCAGAAAACAACTTTTTCATTGTCATAAGAAATAGGGTGAAATGCAATTTTTTTCAGGGATTTTACATCTTGGATTTTTAATTCTATTTTCCATTCTGAATGTTTGTATACAGAAAAGTACGTAACTCACAAAGTTACAGCTTGACTCTTGTACGCTGACCATGTCATCCGGACCCAGATCAAGAAACAGAATATGACCTAAGAGCCAGGCTCATGCAAATTATGCATTCAACATTTGTTAACGTAAAAGGTTTCCTATGTCAGGGTGCCTGGATGGCTCAGTTGGTTATGCGTCCAACTCTTGATTTCGACTCAGGTCACAATCTCAGCATCCTGGGACAGAGCCCCAAGTCTCTGTGCTCAGTGGGGAGTTAATTCCAGGATTCTCTCTCTCTCCCTGTCCTTCTGGCCCCTCCCCCTATGCCCTCCTTCTTTCTCTCTAAAATAAATAAATCTCTTTTAAAAAGCTCCCTATGTGGACAATTACTGAGAGTATTATGGAAATAAAAAGCCGAGAGGCAAAGCAATGTTCATTTTTTCCTTCAACAAACATTTCCTGGCACCTGTCCTGGTCTGGATGAAGGAAGAATGGCAGTTGATCCGATGCTGGTCTCACGGCACAGAGTCGATGGAGGCGGCCATGTGGACGTGGGTGGGGAGAGTTTATGAAACAGATGAGAACAAAAACGCACCGGCCAAGCCTAAGCAAGAAAGCTTCCCAGCAACAGCCGGCCTCGAGGGCGGGCATACTGGAGAAGAGAGGATTTCAAGCACAGGGAACAGCACAAACAAAGAGAAGTTTGGGGAGACAGACAAGGATATGGCCACTGGACTTGCCTGCCTGTGGGTCCTCAGCAAGTCTCATTCCGGTTTCTGCAGCCCAAAAGCCCCGCTGTCCAGACTCAAGAGCTGGAGGCCAGAGCCCTCAGTCCAGTGACCTCATTGTACTGCTGGGGACACAGGCCCGGAGGGGAAGGGAGACATGCCCATGGCCAACCACCTGCTTCATTACTTCCCGCACTCCACACTTCTTTAGAGACTTCCCCCACCCCCACCCCACATGCCAAGTGCTGAGGGCATGGAGGGGTCACACGTGGGCCCTGCCCCAAGGTGCTTGGGCCCAGGGGCACTACACTAGTAGTGGGGCCTGGAGTAAGGTCCAGACTTCCCATTTCCTCCTCCAGGCTGTCCGCCGGGCCCATGATCCCAGGACTCCTTGCTGCCACGTCCAAGATGCTTTCTTCCTTCTTATCCGGCCCATTCTTCATCCGCTCATCCCTCTTCATTTATAGGGGTCCACCACAGGCTCAGCAGCATGCTGGGCACCAGGAACGCAGCCGTGAGCCGGAGGAATTGGGCCATACATAGCCTACAAGCCCCGCAGTGTGACGTCGGAGGACGTGAGTGTGGTTCTGTGCGAGAAGATAAAGCAGGGGAAGAGAGGAAGGACGGGCAGGGCGGGGTTTCAGGTACAAGGATCAGGAAAAGCCATTTGAGGAGGGGACACTGGGGCCCGAGGGAAATCAGAGAACATGTTTTATAAGGATAGGCGAGAAGAGCACAAGTGACCCTTGAACCAGGTGGGGCTGGAGGGAAGCCATCCCCCATGTAGCTGAACCCCCTGGATAACTTTTGGTGCCCCCAAACCTTAACCACCCATGGCCTGCTGTTGACTAGGATAACACAGTCGATAAACATATTTTGTGTTGTGTCTGTGTTTGTACTGTGCCTGTTTGTGTATCTATATGTTGTATTCTTACAAAACTTAAGCTAGGGGCGCCTGAGGGGCTCACTCTGTTAACATGAGCATTGCTTTGCCTCTCTGCTTTTTATTTCCATAATACTCTCAGTAATTGTCCACATAGGGAGCTTTTAAAAAGAGATTTATTTATTTTAGAGAGAAAGAGAGAAGGTATAGGGGGAGGGACAGAGGGACACTCTCCTTGTGGCCCGGAGGCGCGGAGCTGCGCCCACTTCCCTGGGCTCGGCAGGCCGGCGGCCGCCCCTTCCTGATCCCAGGGTCCCTGGGCTCCCTGCTGAGCTGGGAGTCTGCTGGTCCCTTTCCCTCTGTCCCTCTCCATGCTTGTGCTCGCTCTTTCTCTCAAATAAATAAATAAAATCGTTAAAAAAAATCATGAGGAAAATACATTTATTGTGCTATATTTCTTGTAAAAAATCTGCCTATAAGACCCTCGCAGTTCACACCAGGGATGCTGGGGGGTGGGGTGCGTGGGGACCTGGAGGCAGGACCTTCCCTGATGGGTCAGAGTTGAGGAACCCTCCCAGCACTAACTGTCCTTTTCCACCTGCCCCAGACGTGAGCTAGCAGGCATGCGTCCAGGGAAGGCCTCTGGCCGCTTCTTGTCCCGGTCTTCCCCATCAGCAGAGGCCAGCACCCGATGGATGCCTGGCTGGACCTTGGCCTTCATCAGGATCACATGCCCCGCTGACCTCATTCGTCCCTACTCCTTGATGCCCTCCTACCTAGTCAGCACTCAGGGACACGCCCCCGTTGCACAGCTAAGGAAACTGAGGCTCAGAGTCCTCCTCAACACCCTGCCCGGCACCGAGTGAAGGACTCCGTGCGGGACGCGGAGCTTTGCATCATGCTCCCTCTGACACTTTATGGGGTGGAGGGTGAGCTCTTCCTGGGCTCCGCGAAGGGTGTTCCCGGCGGAAACGGGCCTCGGCAACTGGACCAGGAGGGGAGTGGCAACGTGGGAAGCAGGTGACAAAGTAGTCTCCCGCCGTCCGGGAGCGGATGATAGGAGGGCAGAGGGGCCCGGCAATAGGCCGGGAAGGGGCGATGGGAGGGGCTCACAGACGCCAAACAGCTGCAGGATGTTTGGGGGCGGAGGCGGGTCTCGGGGACCGCCGAGGGGGTAGGGCCTGGAGGAGGTGGGCGCAAGGGCCAAAAGGCCGGGGAAGGTCAGGAGACGCCGCGCGGGAGATCAAGGCGGGCTCCCCGACAGCCGTTTGAGGAAAAGCTTGGCTGGTGTATGAGAGGGGCGGGGCCGGAGCGGCCAGGTTTGGTGGGGGCTGGGGAAGAGACCCCGCCCGCCGGGCTCGGGGCCGTGGAGGCCGGGCCCGGGGCGGGGCCTCGTCGGTCGGAGGCGGGTCCCGGCGGCTCCGGGCGGGTAGGAGGCGGGGCAATCAGTGTCAGGGGGCGGGGCCCGAGCAGTCGAAGGCGTGTCGGGACGTAGCCGGACAGCGGCGAAGGGGCGGAGCCCAGTAAGACTGAAGCGAGGCGGGGGCGGGGCCCGCGAGGCCGGGGCGGGGCCTGGGGGGCCGGGGCGGGCCCGGGGCGGGGCCTGGGCGGGGCCGGGGCCGGGGCCGGGTGGTGCGGGCGGTGGCCTGGAGGCGCGCGAGCGGTTGCGGCGGCGCGGAGTTGTGCCCGTTTCACTGGGCTCGGCAGGCGGGCGGCGGCGGCGGCGGCGGCGGCGACGCGCACAAAGGCGGATTGTGGCTTCACTGGTGCTCGCGGCGGGCGGCGCCGGGGCGAGGGCGGCGGGGCGCGCCGGGGGCCCCCGCGGGCGCGGCGCGGGCGATGAGCCGGGGCCCGGCATGGCCTCTGCGCGGCCGCCGGGCCGGGCCTGCGCCTCGGCGTCCGCGCCCGCGGGGCTCCGGGCCGGGCCGCCCGCCCTCCCCGCCGCTGCCGCCGCCTCCCCCGAGCCTGCGGGCGGCGCCGACGCCGCGGAGCCCTCGCTGCAGCGCATGCTGCGTGCCATAGCCGAGGAGCGCGGCCGCCTCAGCCTGCGCCGGGAGGTCTGCGGCCTGGGTGAGTGGGGCTGGCCGGGGACGTCGGCGCCGGCGGAGTGCGCGCCGCGGGAGGTCTCTGCGTGGGTCCCCGTCTGTGTCTGGCTCTCGGCTGCGTGCGTTTGGGTCTCTGGGTCTCTGTCTCCGTCTGCGTGCGTCTTCGTCTCTCTGTGTTTCCGTCTCTGCGCGCGTCTCTGTCTCTGCGTGCGTCTCGGTCTCTGTGTGCTGCCGTCTCTGCGTGTGTCTCTGCGTGTTTCTGTCTCCCTGTGTCTCTCTCTCCGCGTGTCATGGCCTCCTTCATGAGCCCCCAGCTCTCCACGTATAGGTTTTTCCTACGTCCCTGTGTGTTGGTCTCTGATTTTGGCCCCCAAAAGCGACTCCCCACTCTCATGTTCCTGGGTCTCTTCCTCTTTCCAGGGTCACTCGGTGTCTCCCTCTGTCTGTCCTTCTTCCTCTCTGTGATTGTGGCAGGTCCCTCCCTTTTCTGGGAAGCCCTCCCCAGAGCTTCAGTGCCACTGCAGGGAGTGTGGGCGTGGGATCTGGGGAGATCTGGAGCCCATCGCGGGGGGAGAGGGGCGGGCCCCCAGTGGACCCTGAGCAGACCTCCCTGCAGGCGTGCCTGGCCACCGTTCCCAGCTTCCTGAAGCCTTTGTCTTCTGGCACCTCTCCCGCACTGCCTGGTCTCCTCCCCATCAGCTCCAACTGGGGACCTGTTGGGCCTTGGCCCCCTGAACCCACCCACTCAGCACCGAGAGCAAGGGCTGCTGCCCCTGGGATGTGATCCTGTTCAGCGGAGACCCTGTGTCAGACACCTGCTGTGGGGTAGGGTGGGGAAGAGCTTGGGACTGTTGAGTGTGGGTAGGGTCTCCCTGCTTGGCTGGGTGTGAGGTAATCGCTAGGGATGGATCCTGCCCAGACTGAAGCCGAGGAGCCCCCTCCCTTATAGTGTGGGCTCTTCCTTTTCTCCATGGAAAGACCCCTCCCCTCTTCATGTGGGAATGATGGAATGATTTCATTCCCATCTCCTTCCCCAATCTGAGCTGGGGATTTCTGGGGGGAGGGGGCGGGGGCGGTGACTGTGTTGTGAGGACCGAATGCCAGCTTTGGAGATTCTACCTGTCCCCTCATCGTTCACGACTGGGGAGTCCCAAAGAGCCAACATGTCCCCTCTAAGGTCAAACAGCAGCAGGGTCACCGTGGTTCTAGGGTTCAAAGGCCCCTCAGCAGGCCACGCCCTGGAAGCCAGTGAGAATTGGAAATAATTTTGGACTCCTCCTTTTTTGTAGGAGGCAGGCTTGCCTTAGCACAACACCTGTCCCCTCACATCTGGGAGCCCATCTCAGCCCAGCCCGCCCCAGGAATGACCTTTCTTTATGGGCAGGGGTGAGAGTTGTCCGTGGGGCCGGGGGGGGGGGGTGCCTACCAAGTAAAGATGCACCAGGAAATGGGGTTCTCGGGTGTCTTTTCTGAAAAGGCGTTACGACTTCGTTTTGCACAGATGGTGAAGGAGCCTCGTTAGTTCATTCAGCAGACATTCACTGAGCACCTACTGTGTGCCAGGCCATGCGCCGGGAGAAAGGCACACCTGCCACCTGGCACAGGATGTCTGAGATAGGAGGGGTCTGCGGGACCATCTGCTACAGGCCCCTCCGCCCTGCTTGCTCAGAAGCTCCAGGCAGCCCCTCCCCACTTCCCTGTTAGCGCGCTCCTACCGTCCTCCGACCTCTGAGCACCTTCTGTCCCCTGTGAGGCCTTTCTTTAAGGACAGTAGTAATTCATTCTAGCACTTGGCATTTACGGAGTGCTTACTATGTGCAAGGATGTTACGTGTGCTCTCTCAGTTTGATTCTGACTTCGCCAGATAGGAATATCATCTTCATGTCACGGAGAATCCAGAGGTTCAGTGAGGGGAGATACTTGCCTAGAAATGGTCCGTGAGAATGTGGCATGGCGAGCATTGAAACTTAGCCAGTCTGACCCCAGAGCCTGCCCCCCCCAGACACCCCCAGCTAGGCCTTACTGGGCCTACTGCACTGCCTCTGGGGAGGAGAAATGCCCCAGGTCTCCTGTCCTGGCACCCTGGCCTCCCTCCCACACAGGATCTCCTGTCCTACCCCTGTCCTCTTGTCCCCCCCGCGTCCTATATCCCCCTGAACTCAGTCCCTGTGATGCTTTGATGCCTTGTGTTTTAGGCCTGCTTTTTCTTCTCTGGGACAGCCACCCCTCCTCACCTGCCGCACACACCTACAGGTGTCCCTCCAAGCGTCTGCTGTAGTGCTGCCACATCCTAGGAACCCCTCCTCCACATCCTGTCCCGCTGCCCAGGCTCTGTGTACACGTCTGCGGGTTGATCAGGCCGATTGTGGCTCTATGGGAGCCTGTGTGACTGTCTCCCCAGGCAGCAAGTGAGTCCCTCGAGGGCATGGCCCAGCAGAGCTGGGGCCCAGGAACCATTTAGCAGACAAATGAGAGAATCTCTGGGCTAGTAAATTAGGGGTGAGGGTGTCTATAGAGGGAGGAATCACGGCCTCTGAGCACTACTCACTTTGACCATCTTTCATTTATCAGATGCAAAATGGGATGTTCAAGAGGGCCAAGTTTAATAGTGACCTGGTGCCAAAGTCGAGTTAGGACCCCGTGGCTGGCCTGCATGCCCAGACGGGAACCCCAAACTTTTACATGCCCGTGGACCGCTTCCCCCTTTCTTCGTTTCACAGCTGTGACAACCTGTTAGATTTAGGAAATTAGACCTCCCAGATTGTCGTAGTTAAAGCTGAGGTCATTCAGAAGCACGCTGTGTTCCCCGAGGTGGTTTTAAAGGCATCAGGGAGCCTCTGGTGGTGACACTCGACCCCAGATACACTCTTGTCTCTTCTGAGTCACAGAATCTAAGATGGGAGAGAGCCACTAGTGCCCGCACACGGGTTGTCGCTCGGCTGTCATGATGAAAGACACAGACCTGACTGTTGCATCTTTCCTTCGGCAGCATCTGTGCTGGAAGCGTCTTTGGAGTGCAGGGGTGGGGCCTGACCGTGCCTCGTGGGAGGCCGCAGCTGCCTGGGGGAGAGCAGCCAGGTGTGCGGTGACAGCCCAAGTAGCGATCCCGCTGGAAGAAGCTGCTCTGAGCAGGATTTGGGCCTTTTAGCTACAGGAGACTGCTCGTGATTCCGGGGAACAGATGAACCAAGCTGGCTGGCTGAGCCAACTTCTGTGGGGCCCCGGCTTCTCTGAGCTGGGAAGTGCCAGGAAGTCCAATGCCCAGATGTTGTGTGATGCAGCCATCTGGACCACAGGTGGATATAGGCTGACCCTTCCTCCTGCGGCTTGGGCTTTCTCCTGGGCCTGGGATGTCAGCTCTGGCACACTCGGCAGGAAAGGCTCCTTTCAACAGGGGCGGCATGCCACCGACGTCCAGTGAGGCCATGTGGCCTTGACCTGGCCCGGGAGAGGCGGGGCCCCCTCGTGCTGCGTGTGTCTGGGCCCTGCCTTGGCCATGCACCTTATAGAGCTGCCGTCTGCCCGGGCTCTGGCCCCCTTCTAGGTGGCCGAAGGCATTCCGTCTCCGGCTGCAGAGCCGTGGGGCCTGTGGAGTGTTTTACGTTCACGGTTTCCTTTTATTCTTGAAATAGTCCTGTAAGGTAGGTCTTGTGATATCCTTTTCTTTGTCCTGATGAGCAAAGTGGCTTTCAAGGTGAAGTAATGTGTCCCCAGTCACCTGGCTGGGAAGGAGCAGGATCTAAGCTTAAGCTCTTAGCAGAGGTGGACCCCGCCCACACCTGTCTTTGGGGTGCTGGCGGCCAGGTCATCACAGCTGTGCAAGCTCCCAGGCACAGGTGGATTGAGGAGGAGCCCAAGATGAAGGATGAGAGGTTCCCTCAGGAGGCACAGAGGTGGGAGCCCCCATGGCTGATGGGGCGATGGTGTGTGGTGTGGCCTTTGAGAGGGGCCGTGGCAGGGCCTGGGAGGAGGAAGAGAGGCTGGCCTGGCTGGATGGGAAACTGTGTGGGAGCTGGGGCCGCTGCAGTGGCTGGGCGCTGGGCCCGACCTCGGGGAGGGCTGCTGACTTGTAGGGTGGCCTGTCCCAGACCCGGCAGCTCCAGCAGTGCCTGTGGAGGAGGGTTCTGTTAGTTCCCCATTTTGCAGATGAGAAAAGCAAGCTTCAGAAAGCAGACTGACTCACCCAAGGTCGTGTCGCTGGGAGGTGGCCGAACTGGGGTCTGTGTGAGACCGGGCAGATGCCAAGAGCCATCTTGCAGGGAGTTCATGGAATGAGCCCCAAGGCACAAAGGGGGACACTGCCTTCCAGTGAGCCTCTGCTCCTAGCTAAACACCTGCGTACGCAGGCGCTGGGTGCCAGTCTGGGAATTGGGGAGTCACTCCCGCCAGGGGCAGTGTGGCTGGGCATCAGTGCTAGGGTGGGAGATTTTGGTGGGAGATGTGGCTGGAGGGGAAGAGCGGGGCCTGAGCCCCTGCAAAGTGGAGACGGCAGAGTCTGTAGGGTTGTGGGATTTGTATGAGAAGTGACAGCTTCACGGGGCAGTGCGGAGCAGGTGAGACTCGGCAGGTAGGGGCCCAGCACGAGCCGCCGCGCAGGGTCAGACCCGATCTTCGCTGTTGCTCTTGTCATTAGGAAGGACGCAAAGCACCTGGCCCCGAGCCCCTGCAGGGAGCTGGGGTTGCATGCATGCTCTGGGGGCGGTGGGACAGCCTACAACGCCCTTCCCGGGGAAAGTTTCCCCGGTGTTCCTGGGAGCCCCAGGCCTTCCAGCCCCAAGGCAGGCCAGGCTGGTCGTGCGCCTGTGCTGTGGGGAGGAAGTGTGACTGTTTGGAGTGGTGGCAGTGCCTCTTTTGGTTCCTGGACCTATTTTTAAGGCCTGTGGGTTCCGGCCTCAGGCCGGTCGGGGGCTGGAGCAGCCCGCCAGGCTACGGTGCAGCTCTCTCCCAAGGCAGAGACTCTGCGAGCTTTGGGGGGAACCCGAGAACGTCGGACCTCACACTTTAAAGAGCCCTGGGGTCCCAGGCACAGGGTGTCTCCGCCAGGCCAGAGTGTGCTGAGTTGTGTGGCACCCCAGGGCCTGCAGACGAGGGCCACTCTGCCCCCTGCTGTGTTCCCTCCTCGCGGTGTGTGCTGGTCTTAGGGATGCTTGCCTGCTTCACCGAGCTGGGCAGGCTCCGGGAGAGTGGCCAGGCCTGAGGCCGCAGAGGAGAAGCCCCACGCGGGACCCTTATGAAAACAGCGTCAGAATCCCCAAACAAATGTTTTCCCAATTAAAAAAATGTTCCATGCACATTATAGAAACTGGAAGATTTAAGAGAACGGGAAAAAAATTACAGGTCCAATCACCCAGAGACAGTTACTCACTTTGCTATGGCTTGCTTTCCAATCTTTTTTAAAGCCTTTTTCAAGAATTCTTGGTGTTATCTATGTAAAGTTTCTTAGTCATGCTTTCTGACTTAAAATCCCTAAAACGTCTTCCATGTTGTCCAAACTCGGAAACGTCCTTTTAAATAACTACGAGACAATCAAGTGATTGTGCCGTCCTTTCCTGAATGGGTCTTATCTTGTGGGAATCTTAGCTTGGATCTCCCCGCTGGAGCCGCTGCAGGGGGACAGCTGGAGGCCCATGAGGGGCAGGGCTGGGTGTGTCCTCAAGCACATCCCTCCTGCCCAATTGGCCACAGATGGGGGCTGGGATGTTGCTGTTGGACCCGCAAATAAGGGGTTGGAGACATCTGCCAGCTCTGGGGGCTGAGGTCAGGGATGCCCAGCTTGGGATGGAGCCTTTGCACAACTCAGGCTGGACAGCAGAGGCCGCGGCTCAGTTTGAGGGGGAGCCTCTGCCTTCGGCTCAGGTCATGATCCCGGGGTCCTGGGATTGAGCCCCACATCAGGCTCTCTGCTCAGCAGGGGGTCTGCTTCCCTCCCTCTCTCTGCCTACCTGTGATCTCTCTCTCTCTCTGTGTCAAATAAATAAATACAATCTTTAAAAACAAGCAAACAAACAAACAGACAGACAAATAAATAAATAAGAGTATCTGTTTTGAACTCTCTCAAATGACCAGTGACTGAGGGATGTCTGTTGGCAAAAGTAGGAAGAGGGGGCTTTGTTTTTTACTTTTTGTCTTGTAGGTGGAGTTGTGATTACTGTTTATCTCCCCCCCCCCGAAGATTTATGTGTTTGAGAGAGAGAGCAGGGTGGGGGAGGAGCAGAGGGGGAAGCAGAGGAGGCTCCGCAGAGCAGGGGGCCGACCTGGTGGGGCAGTGTGGGGGATGGGTTGGCAGAGAGATGTCCGTCTGGTAAGAGGTGATTGTGTCTTGGGGGGGGAGGTCCCCTGAGTGGGGCATTCCTCACAGAGGGTCCTGCCTGGCGGAGAGAGTGGGGAAGAGGGCAGAGAAAGTTTGAATTTAATTTTCCCCCAGTGCTGTGCTGCTTCGGGGAGGTCACTGTCACTCTCTGGGCCTCTGTTCTCCTGGCAGCTAGGTGTGCACATGATGGCTCTTCTGCCTCCACCTAGGGCAGAGGCCGGCCTCCAGACCTAGAGCATCAGAGAATGTCACGGAGGTGGCCTGGGACAGGTGACAGGGCCCGGGGCTGAGTCCAGGGGGTCCGTGGGGGTGACCGTGGGTGAGGCCCTTCCCTCTGGCTCTCGCTGCCCTCTAATGTAAGGTGAGGGGAGACAGGCTGACCCGGAGCGCCGTGCTCAGCTCGAGGTGTGGCGTGTGTGTCAGCGCCTCCTGTGACAGGCAGGACCTGTGGTGCCACGCCTCAGGGAGGTCACTGCCACTCTGGTGCTTTGGCTCAGGCCGACAGAAGTGAAACGGGAAGAGGCAGAAACAGGAAGAACCCATCTCCCACCCTGCACAAGGGGGAAACGAGAACCCTGTCATCCCACCACCCTGAGCCGGGGCCTCACGTTCGAGCCGCAGCCTCCGCGCCCCCAGCCCTGGTGGCAGGACCTCCTTGGGTGATCCGGGATTCCTCATGACCTGGGGACGGCGGGCCTCCTGAGCTGCAGCTGTGCTCGGGCCGCAGGGCGCAGGGGTGCGGTCCTCTCGGGCCAGCAGCCACCCCCAGCGAGGGTGCGCCCAGCATCGTGTCCTTCCCGTAGTGGCCCTGAGCGGAGGGGGTGTTCGCCCCATTGGCACATGGAACCCGTGAGGCCCGGAGCCGCCGAGGCCCTGTGCTCAGGGTCCCAGAGCAGTCAGTCTGGGTTTGGGGCCCAGTCCTCCGGGACGCCAGGCTGTGGTCTGTGCCTTGTCACCCTCAGACGCGTCTGTCTCCCCAAGGAGAGGCATTTGGCACCTCCTCCCTGAGTGTCCCCTCCATGGTATGACCCCGGGCTCCGCCCCGCCGCCTGGGTTCCAGGGGGAAGCAGGGAGGGCAGAGGGGGCGGGGAAGTGGAGACGTGTGTCGGTGGGGAGGCCCTTGTGAGGGGGTGAGGGGAAGCTGCACAGCATAGGGCTGGGACCCCCGTCTCGCGGCCCCCGGGGGCTGGGGGGGCGTGTGCTGGGTATGTCTGGTCTCCAGAGGGGGCCGCACGGTGGCGTGGGATGGAACACAGCTCACAGCTGTCTGTTGTTTGCCTGGGGCCCGAGGTGCCCCCGAGGACCCCTGTTCCACGCAGCGTGTCAGCGTCTTGGCCCCTCGGAAGCCTCGGGGAGCTCCGAGGGCCTGCAGGTGCCGGGGTGTGGCCGTGGGCAGGACGGAGGCCCCTCTTGGCCCGGCTCCCGGGGCGGGTGCTCAGTTCGGCTGTATGTCTGGTTCCCAGCTCGGAGCCGTGCTCAGCGAGTCCGGGGAGGCACCCACGGGTGGCTGGCTTCCCCTCGCTGGCTTCGGGTGCCCGCATGGACCCTGCAGTTGCAGCAGCTCACGGCGCTGACCTAGGCCTCGCCCCACGTGACGTGCTGGGGTGCTGGCAGGAGGCGGAGGAGGAGCGCTGTGCAGTGGCCAGGCCAGTGACCTAGTGATCTCACGCCAGGGCAGCAGGGCAGGGGTGGGGCGAGCTGGGAGCTGGGGTGGCCGGTCACCGCTCCTGTCTGAGACCCACAGCCTGTCTTACGGGCCCCGTGTTTCATGTGCCAGAGCAAAGCAGTGAATCAGGAGTTTGAGGAAGGCCCCAGCCTCTAGGACGTGGGCCATCAACCCGAGAGCCCCTCTTTAGGCCCCGAACTGCTTGTCAGGATCAAAACTGGACCAGTTTTCAGGGAGTGCGGTGGGGCACCGAGTGAGAGTGATGGGGCGGCGGGGGTGGGAGAGTCCAGAGGACTGCTTTTCCCACTGGGCCGGGGGGCCTCCCATAGAGCAGCTCCCAGAGGGCGCGGATTGACCCTGGCCTGGATCGCAGCTGCCCCCTGCCCTCGGGGTCCTTCTGGGTAACCTGAGTCAGGCTCTCCGTCTTCTCCCCGGGAAGCCGGCTGTTAGGGTGATCCTGGCCGGACCGGAGGGCTGTAAATGCACTTCCGGGATTTCACCACAGTGCGCGTGGGACAGAGGGAGGAGGAAAGGCGGTGGAGGCTGTGGGTGAGCTTCGGAGCTGCCGGGTGTTCTGTCTCTGCGCGCAGTCACCTGTTCAGCCCTCGCCGACCCGCTGTCGCCCGGTGCGGGTCCCGGGTCCTGCTGCCAGCAAGGGGCCCTGCGTTGGGGGGGTGTGCCCAGGTGTTTGACGCAGTGTTTGGGGGCCGTGGCTGGGAAGGCAGCCCCGGGCGGGACACTTGCAGGGTGACGCCGGGCAGGTGACTCAAGCCGCCAGCCTCCAGTTGCCCATCAGCTGAATGAAAACAGAGACTTCACCCCACAGGGTGTTCGGGAGGGTGGACAGAGGTGAGGTAGCATGAGCTGGGAGGGATCGGGGGCTTGGTCCAGGGGGCATGTGGCCTGGGGGGTGGTTGTGGGAGGAGGTGACAGCTGAGGTGGGACCTGTCGGTGGGGGAGTGGTGGGCTGCGGGTATACCGGTGTTTGGTTTGGGAAGAAAGGCGGGGGGCCACACTGCAGACTCTGGGGCGCTGTCTGGAGAAGGAGCCTGAACTTCAGGAAGACGGGGGACTGGGCAGGGTGCTGGGCTTCTCCTGACCCGGCCACCTTGCGGCCCTGAGACCCCGTGCTTCCCTGGCCAGGCGCGTGGGCTTGCTCATGTGGGGACCCGTCCGACCAGTCCTTCCCCATCTCAGTGCCCCAGCCTCGCAGCCAGGGCGCCCCTGGCTGCATCTTTGTTTCTTGTGCCCCAAGGGAGGGTCCCGAGCCAGCGAGGAGCACTGAGAGGCACGAGTTGGTGAAAGGCCTATTGAGGGGACCACAGAGGCCTATTCATCATGCCCTGGCTGCAGGGGTGCGGGGGGGTGTCCACGGTCCGAGGGCTGCCTGGGGCTCTCCCCAGAAAGGCCAGTTGACCCCCCCCCCACCTTGCGGAGGAGCAGGAGGAGTGGAGGCTGCCGGGCATGCTGTCGGGACGCGCCTCCCCACAGCCTCTGCCCACTTCACCCGTCCGTGGGAACCATCAGGTGGCGAGCCTCCCTAGTGCTTCTGACTCGCGTAGCTCAGGGGACAGGGTGGCACACACACACCTCTGAGGCATTGATGCATCCTGTGCCCCTGAAGCTCCGGGGGCGGGGGCAGGGCCGTCCCCCACCCAGCTCCCAGCACCTGGCCTCTAAGAGTGGCTCTCGGTCAGTGTGGGCTCCAGATCAGACCAGGTGTGGGTGGGGGACAGGTGCAGGTGCCAGTGACCTCGGCAGCCCGTGTCCTCCCTGGTAAGTAAAACCCACTTCCCGGAGTGAGTTTGTATCCTGTCACTACCTTTAGTAGTATTTAAGTTCCCGAGGGGTGTACAGATAGAGGGGAGAGCGTTCGGACAAGAGGAGGAATTCTAGCGCTCTGAACACTAACCACCTTGGGCATTTGCTAGACTTCCTTCAGTCTCACGGTTTCTTTCATTGGGGTGTTTCTGTACAGTTTTGTGGCCTGTTTTTTTGTTTCTGTTTTTTGAACTTTCTATCCTGTGCTTTTTTCCCAGTAACTGCACTATTATTAAAAATATTTTTGTGGAAAAAAAATACATTTTGTGACTTCCTGAATAGGTAAATGCGCAGCAGGGTATCAAATTCAAAGGGTCTGATTCATGATGACCGAGCTCTTTCTCCATGGCCTCTCTTGGGAGGCTGACCCCGGTGATGGCGTGAACAACGCTTGTTAACCTAGGCTCCCACCCAGGGCCCACCCTGCAGGCTTCGCTCGTCCCCCTGCCTTCAAAGTCCCAGCAACCCTGAGAGGTGGATTCCCTTTTAATTACCGTTTTATAAGTGGGAAACAGGCCTTGAGGGGTTTGGGGCTTGCCTGGCACCTGTTGGGGCTGCCGGAGCCTTGGTGGAGCCCAGCGCCCATACTCTCTGTGTCTGTGCTCCCCTGCCCCGACCAGGTCATGGCCAGCTGTTCCCTTGAGTAGAGAGATCCTCTAGCACCGTTCTGCCACTTGTCCCACTTCCTCATCCCAGACATCTTATGGGACCATTGTGGCATTTTGCAAACACTGCTCTGATAATTACACAATTTGGGAAAAAACCCTCGAGGGTGGAGTCCCCAGGTGGAAGGCGTGAGCAGGGGTGGGTCTTTGTGGCCTGCTGTCTCCCTGGAGACTTTTACCAGCCACACTGAGGTCCCGTTTCTCTCCATTCCTTCCACTGGGGAGTGGGGTCAAGTGTTCTGAGTTTTACAAACCTGCGAGGTGGAAAGGTAGAATTTGGTGATTTTCGAAGAGTATTCCTCTCACTGTGTGCGGCTGAGCCGATTTTCATGTTCAGAAAGCTGTATCTTCCTTCGCTTTCTATCCCATCTTATTTTATATGCATTATATGAGTTATTATTTATTAGGGAAATTAGACCTCAGTCTAGAAGTCCAGTAGTTTTTCTGGCACGTCCTTTTTTTCCCCCCTTTGTTTATGATGCGTGTGGGGCTTTCTCCCCGTAGACATTTTTTATTTTTATGTCATTCAATGAATCTTCTCCCTGAAAGCTTTTGGTTCTACTTAGAAAGGCATTTTCGTCTCCTGAGAGAATAAAAAAATTCTCCCACAGGTTTTTTTTTTCCTCTATGATTTTTCTTTTAGCATTAAACGTTTCGATCTTTTAGAATTTACGTTGGCGTGAGCGGGGACCCAGCCTTATTCTTTTCACCTCGCTAGCTGGTTGTCCCAAGGCCCGTGGCCCGAGGCTGTTTTCATCCTGCTGGTTTGCAGTGCGACCTTGATGTAAATGAAAACAGCGCGTCTCCTGTGCTTGTCCCTGGAGCTGCGTCTAGGCGCAGTACCGAGTACCGTCCTGGCTTCCTCAGTCACTGAGCTCACGTCACTTGTTCCATTGGCCGAAGTATGTTTCTTCCTCTGGGCCAGACACCGTCCTAGGACCTGTGTGTGCAGCAGTGAACAGAATGGTCAGAGTGGGAACGTGATCATACCTTCGGGGGACCTACATCCTCGCGGGGCATCTCTCTTAAAACGCAGATCCCTTCTAGGAGGGCGGGGTTGGCAAACCATGGCCCCGGGGCCGTGCTCATTTCTTCACGCATTGCTCGGGGTGATTTTATAGTTGAGACAGGACCATATGGTCTGCAGAACCTAAACTATTTTCTGTCTGGACCTTTACAGAAAAAAAGGGTGTTGGCTCCTGTCCTAAGAAAAGGCTGAAAGCCAACAGGTGAGACATGGACGATGTTATGCAGTGACAGGTGCGGGAGTGGGCTCGGGAACGCTTGCGGTGGGGCTGGCAGTTTAAATGGGGTGCTTTGGGAAGGCCTCGCAGAGAAGGTAGATACTTGAGTAAAGGGCTGGTGGCACGACAGGGGGACTTTGAGCAGGGAAGCGACAGGAACTGATTGAAGCGTGAGGACAGGCAGGAGATGGTGGCATGGCTCTGGGTGGGAGACTGGTCTGTGGGGGGTGGTTGGCTTCCAGGTTTGTTCCAAGGTAGAATCAATGAACTGATACAGATAAAGTCACAGTTCTGCGCAGGGAAGCGTGGTAGAAATTAACCGATGTGTACATTACCAAATCTGTCCAGTAAAATGAGGGAAAAGTTTCTGTTGGGGCCAGCTTCTCATTGGCGCTGTGGGGTCCTGGGGTGTTTTTTTGTTTTTGTTTTTGTCTTTGTTTTAGCGTTGCATGAGTCTTGATATTTTGTTTGCTAGGATTCTTTGGGTTACGGGTCCCTTCTCCCTCCTTCAGTTCCGTTCTCGCTGGCCGGTTTCTCCTGCTGGCGGACCTTCTGCACGGGGCCAGGCAGAGGGACCCAGAGTTCTAGGGGGTTTGGGTCTCAGCCCCAAGGGGTGACAGGAGGGCTTAGCTTTCTGCTGTGGCTTTTTTAATACGTCATTCTTTCTGAATTGTCCTGGCTGTTCTTGCTTACTCTGAGACATTGTCTTGGCATTTTCTGTCGGCTCATGTTAAATCACCCAATGAGTGCAGTTTCTCCTTCTGTGATTTGAATATTCCCAGCTAAGAACTCCGCAAACCTTCGTTCATTCAAGTCAGTTTTTTTTTTCTTTTTTAAAAATTCTGGACGGAGTATTTCTTCCCATTATACTTTGTAAGTGGAACATTGGCTTATCTCAGAGCTGTTGGCTTCTGGATGTACTGGTGACTTTGTACTTATGACTCCTGTTGTTTTCAGCTAAGGTTTTGCATTTTCTAAGTCAGGTGCAATGTCGTCTGTAAGTAATGTTAATATTACCTTATCATCACAGTTTCTATTGTTAATATCTTCATTGTCTAGCTGTGATGTGTCTGGTACCTTTAGAGCAATGTTGATCATAGTGAATTGTGATGACATTTAACTTGTTTCCTTTTCTACTTGAGCTATAGATTATGTTTAAGGAAATACCCTTGATTCTTATTTTATGGAGGTTGTTTTTTTTTAATCAAAGAGGGGTACTGAATGTTTTCTCAGCGACATGGAGATGATCATGCATTATTTTTCTTTCGATCTATAAATATATAGTAAATATATGAACAGATTTCCCAGTATTGGACCATTTTTGTATTCCTAAATTAAATCCTGCTTGGAAATGGGATATACTTTTAGTGGATTGCTGGGTTCTTTTTACTATTGTATTTAAGATTTTTATGTTTCTTTCCATGAGTGAGAGTAGCCTGTACTTTCCTCGTATGTGTGTGTGTGTGTGTGTGTGTGTGTGTGTGCATGTCCTATTTTTGGAATCAACATTATGCCTCCTTGTTAAAAAGAATGTGCGAATTTCTTAGGCTCTAAAAATGTGTGAGTAGCATCGGAGCTGTTGTTTCTTGAGGATCTGGTAGAATTGCCCTCTCCAAAACATCTCTGGGCCTGCTACTCCAATACCTTTTTTAGAAGTGGTTCTTGGACTCTTTTCTCTGTTGTAATACATGGTCCTCCTTTTTCATGGCTGTAAACTGTTTGTTTTCTTTTAAAGTAGGCCCCCAGTGTGGAGCCCCACCGTGGGGCTTGAACTTGTGCATATTACCGTGCTCAAGACCTGAGCTAAGATCAAGAGTAAGACGCCTAACTGGCTGAGCCACCCCAGCACCCCAAGAAACTGTTTTAATGAGGGCATTACCAGAGCTTGCTTAGCCGTGTGGCTTCCTGGTCTCCAAGAGCACTGCCGTGGTTTCAAGGACTGCCTCCCCAAAATCTAATTCATGATATTTCAAAGGTCTGGTTAATGGAAAATAATTTGCTCAAGGCCGCTAGAGCCTCGTGGCCCCTTTGGAGCCGACAGATGCCAGTTTTCCTGATACGGCCCATCCTCGTTAATCCTGGAGTCCATGTGTGCAAATTCACGTTTTGCTGAAACCTATTTGTCGCCCCCAAATCAGTACTTAAGATTAATTGCAGACATGCACAAAGCCGTGAAAAACTTGGGGAGCTCAGTGGGTGCATATTACCCCCTGAGGTCAAACGAGGTGACCCTCAGCCTTGTTTCAGCTCATGCTCTCCTCCGGTGTTGCTTGAGGACTATTTAGTGCCTGGATTTTGCATTTTTGCGCTCTGTGTTGGTGATTTTGCTATTTAAAGTGGTCCCCTAGCATAATGCTGGAGTCTGTCCCAGGCGTGAGAAGTCTGTGACCGGCCCTTATGGAGAAGAGCACGTGTTTTAAAGATTATTTATTTATTTATTTGACAGAGAGAGAGATCACAAATAGAGCCGCAGGCAGAGAGAGGGGGATCAGGCTCCCCGCTGAGCAGGGAGCCCGACGTGGGCCTCAATCCCAGGACCCTGAGATCATGACCTGAGCCGAAGGCAGAGGCTTAACCCTCTGAGCCACCCAGGCGCCCTGTAGATCACGTGTTTTTTTTTTTTTTTCTTTTTTTAGATCACGTGTTTTAAATCAGTTTCATTCAGGCACAAGTTACGGTCCAGTGTTAACAAACCAACTCTATATTAAATCGGGTGTCATGAAACAAGCACACATAAAACAAGCGTGCTGATCAGTTGGCAGATGTGTGTGGAGGCTTTGCAGGACCCTCCCGTGTATTCCCCCAGGAGCCCTGGTGTGATACTGCCCATCCCGTGTCCGTGGCTACTTTGTAGAACATAACTACCACAGATTACAAGAAGGGGACCCTTACGATGTGCTGTAGGACCCCAGGCCAGCAGGAAGGCTGCACCCTTGGGCGTGGAGGGGTCTGTGGCGTGGCCCAGGTGAGCGGCTCTGCCTCAGGGGCTGCCTCCGTGCCACAAGCCCGCCACTGGATTCAAGGGTCCTGAAAACCTCCTACCCCGGCGGCCGGATGGCAAGGAGACAGGGATGGAGAGAGTTGGGGAGGTTAGGGAGCTCTCTGCCGGAGTGGCAGCTCCCTGGGCTTGTGGCCCAGGGCGTCTCTCGCTGGGCAGGCCTGGGGAGAGGCCGCGTCGTGGTCAGAGACATGTGGAGCAGCCGTGCAGGGTGTCCCCACAAACCCACACATGGATGAGACGTGACAAAGGGTGTTCCTCTCGGCCTCTCACCCAGTCCTCACTGTTGGTTCTGGGAGGGTGGCGGGTTAGACCCGTCTTACGGATGGAGTCACTGAGATCCAGAGAGGTCGAGTGGAGTGGCTGCCTGGCCAGTGCAGAGTCGGCTCGGGACCGACGTCAGGTGTGTCTGGCTGCAGATCTGGACGAGCCGCTCTGCGCCTCCAGGAGCCGGAATTCTCATCCAGGCTCGCCCCTCGCCTTTTGCTCCAGACTGGGAGCCTCTCTCTGAAGCCGGGAGCCCACGCTGCGTCCCCCTCCCTCTCTCTTTCATCAGCCTGATGACATTGATGGGATGTTGTATGATCACGGGAAGAGGAGGTGTTCTCGGACGTTAGCAAGGCTGCAGTCAGAGAAGGAGGAGGGGGAGGCTGCCCGCCGTCAGGCTCAGCAGCCCCCGTCACTCTGGCGTGTTTGCTGCTGCTGTTCCCCGGGACCCGGGCTGCTGGGGTCCGCGTGTCTCTGTGTCTCTGTGTGTCGCCATGCGTCTGCACGTGTGTGTGGCTCAGTAGTTTGGTTTTCCTGCCAGCAACCCTGCCGGGAGGGGCTGTGTCACGCTGTGTCCATTCTCCTGGCTTCCGAACGAAGCTTCCAGGAACATCTGTGCACCAGTGCTTGCAGAGACACGCTTCCTTTCTCTGGGGTACGGCCCTCGTGGCCGAGTCACCGACGACACATGCTTATAAGAATCCACCCATTTTTCTAAGTGGGATTTTTACAAATCCCGAATGTGCCCTCTGCAGAGTGGCAGCTTGTTCTTTGTAATGAATTTTTGGTTACTTGTGAGGTTAGTGTTTTCCCACATTTTTGTTAACCAGACATTTTCCTTTTCTGTACGTTACCTGTTGGGTAGGGCCTGTGGGCATCTCCTTTCACCACTTGCTGTGACCTGAGTTCTTTCTGTACCACAGACACCTGTTCCCTAGGCGTGGCTTGCTCTCTCCGTTCACGTTCGCCTTGATTTCAGCGATGCTTCTCTTGGACAAGAGGGCAGTTTTAAAGGTTCCGGAGGGCAGCTCTTGACCTCTGCGGTTTCTCTTCCTGCTTCTGACTTCGAGCGTCCCGGCTGTGAGGGTGGTCTGCGGGGCTGTTCCCCCCGAGGTGATGCCCACGGCCCCCTTCTGGCTCTTCTCCTGGCGGCCCTTTGCCTGGGACGCCTCTCCGGCCTCGCAGTGGGCCTTCTTCATCTCATGTTATGGGAAGGTGTGTGGGGCCTTGGAGTGTCTTCCTGCTGGGCTTGCCGTGCCGGTGCTGAAATCGCGACATTCACGATTCTGTCCCTCAGCGGATGCAGAGTCTCCGGGCCCCGTGTTGCCTGAGAGCTCCCTGGTCCTGCGTCTCCCAACTCACAGGGGCCCTGGCAAGCTGGGTGAGGGTCTGCCCAGGCTGGACACCCTTTCCTCTTCTCTTCCACTGCAGCTTCTCGGCGCCCGCAGTAGGCCACCTGCCCCGTGCAGCCCCCCACAGTCCGACCATGGAGTCATTCTCTTGGGTCCCGGAGAGCCCAGCCAGGGAGGCTTCAAGGCTTAGCTGGGAGATCTTAAGTCAGGGCCTGTGTCGGTAGCCCTGGCTTCCAGGGGACGGCTCTAGCTAGGCCACTTCCTGGCTCCTGGCTGTGGGCGCCTGGGCAAGTCACCCCTCCCCGAGCCTGTTCGGTTGAGCTAAGCCGTTTATTTAGGCATACATTTATGGAGTGCTTGCTGTATGCCCAGGGGGTAAGGGCTCAGGTCAGCATGCTGGTAACCGGGGACAGAGCAGGGACCGGGCTGTTATGGAGCATTGGCGAGAATTTTATTCTGAATTCCGTGGCAAGGCTCTAAGGGGGGCAGGGAAAGATGTTTAGATAAAGGTCCCGTGGCTGTGGTGGGGAGGGTGGGCTGTCTGGGCGGGCGTGGCATGGCCCCTCATGTCCCAGGGGAGATGGCCCTCGCTCCAGTCGGGGCTGGTATGAGCGCGGGGAGAAGGCCTTGGCGTGTGGCTGCTGAGAGCTTAGTGGGAGTGTCTGTGTGGTGGGACCAGCGTGGCCTGCTTGCGTGTGGCACGGGGAGGGTGCAGGGCCCCGGGAGGGCAGCCTTGGGGCCGGGCCTTGGCATGAGGAGTGAATCCTGGCTGGCAGTGTAGTTCGGCTCCTGGGGCCTGCAGACTGGCCTCGTGACCTGGGTGGGGGAGAAGGTGTCAGGCAGGGAAACGGCACCCGGGGACTGGCCCCCGCTGGGCGGCAGGCTAGTAGCCCGTGGGTGCTTATTTTGTGCCCCGTCCAGAACTTCCTCCTGAAACCAGACGCCTCGTCCCCCAGCCTGGGAGGCCGTCCCGTGCACTGCGCTCCCAGGATGGGACAGCCGCTCGCCGGGCCGTTGGTGTGGAGCGTCGGGGTCCTTCCTCTCACCGGGGTGCTGAGCAGAGCACGGAGAAACTTCCGGGAGCTTGAGGGTGGGGTTGACCAGGTCCGGGGCCTCAGCAGTCCCCGACTCCGTGAACTCGAGCGCGTCCTTGAACCCCGAGGGCCGGTCTTTTCTGTGCCGGGGGCAGTGATGACAGGGCGCACCACCACTGAAGGCTAGGACCTGCGTGGTGCACGTGGCCCGGGGCCCACAGGTGGCCAGCGTGCTCATCGTCAACACTGACCAGGGGCTAGTAGGGGGTGACTTCTGTTAGCAACACGGAAGGGATCACCTGGGAAAGGCAGCGCCTGGCCCCAAGGACGGACATTGGTGGCAACCCTCTGCATCTCTGTGGCAGGTGGAGGGTTTGAGCTGTGACCCCTGCCCGTGACAGAGATGCTTCTGGGGGGCTTCCCAGGACCCACAGGGAGGTTGGTTTGCTCCCCTTTGCTCCCCTGGGTTCTGTAGTGGTGTGACCGGCGTTGTCTATCGTCAGAGTGTGGCAGAAATCTCTAAGCAGTGATGCAGGAGGACATAGATGGGGCCGACATACAGGCCCACTGAGCTGGACCCCGATCGGAAGACCCCCTTCTGTTTCCCCTGCGTCCGGGAGCCAAGCAGGGCATGGGAGTGGGTGGGCCACAGGCTGCAGGCTACAGCCAGGCAGGGGGCTCAGGCTGCTATGGAGCTCGGCTTCTTTGGTCGCCGTGTGGCCAGAGGAAACGAGGCCTGGGGTTTCTGTAAGCAATTCCGTCTTCCAGAACCTGATGGCTAGTTGGGGGGCATCCAGCACCAGCAGGCCCTCAGGTTCCCTGTCTCTGAGAGTGGGGATAAGGTCCTTCTGGTGCCAAAGTACAAGGACTGGGCCACACAGTTGTAAAGTACCTTCTGGAGAAGAGAGGAAGAAACCAGCAAGGATTTAATATTTCCATTACAAGAAACAGCTCTGTCGCCTATCTTGAAACTGTATGGGATCTGCCCAGAGAGGAAGGAAGCCCATGTCGCTTGAGCTTTCCTGGCAGGTGAAGGGCAGCCGACATTCGCAGGGAAAAACCTGGGGACCAGAGAGGCCAAATGGCCCGCCTGCCGTCACCCAGCAAGCCGCAGAGCCAGAGCAGAAACCCAGGTCTTTCCCGCCTGAGCCTGTGGGCTTTTTCTCCTCCTGTGGGAAAGATAACAACAGAGAGTTAGGGATCCTAAAGAAACATTTACTTGTAAGAAGAAGACAGGCCCCATGAAGATCACGGGAGAACAGATCTGGCTGATGATAGGCTCCGCTGCGCGCAGGGGTGAGGGAGGGGGTGGGCGCCCTCCTTGTTTTCTGCCGCCTCCGAGGCTGGTTGGCACGGGGCGGCTGTTCCTTTAAGTCGGGTTCTCCGTGGGAACTGCCGCAGCCTGGGGTGGGGGTGGGGGCTGCTGGCCGCGGGTGGTGCCAGCCTCCAGCGCTCCCTCCAGAGCCCAGACAGCCAGTGACGCAGCCTCTCGCCTCTCCCTCTCCAAGGGCTTTTCCTTCCCCACTGAAGCTGCTGATTCATGCACGCCGGAGTGGCGCAGGCTGTGGGGCCGGGGGCTGGGGCTCCGCTGGGTGGAAGCACGGGGCCCACCGGGAGGTGTCCTTGAGCCCCTGTCCCCTGGCAGGGGGTGGGCGGTGGGAGGGGGGACGGTAAGGGAGCAGGGGCATCACAGAGCCCCAGCAGACCTCTGGCCAGAAATAGAGATTGGGGGTTGGGGGTGGGGAGGAGGGGGAGACAGGGCTTGGCCAGGGTCACACGCAGGGCCAGGTTGACCCATCCTTTCTCACTCTTCTCCGGCCTCCCTCGGCAGGGTGCTTCAAGGATGACCGCATCGTCTTCTGGACTTGGATGTTCTCTACCTACTTCATGGAGAAATGGGCGCCACGGCAGGACGACATGCTTTTCTACGTGCGCCGGAAGCTGGCATACCAGGGCAGTGAGGGCAGCATGGATGGGAGGAAGGTGAGCGCCCCCCCCCGCCCTGCCAAGTGTCCTTGCAGGGTCTGCCCTTAGTCACCCAGTGGGCTTCCCTGCAGACCTCGAGCGGGTCCTAAGGGGGAAACACTGCTCACCGAGCGCCCACTGGGTGCCCGCAGCCGTGTGGAGACGGTGGCGGGCCGTGGACGTTCCTACTGCTCTTCACCAGCACCCTGAGAGGCAGTGATGACATCACTGTTGTCCCTTTGAGGAGACAGGTTCCGAGGCAGGTGGCTTGACTAGCATACTGTTAAGTAAATCAATGGGAGAGCAAAGATTCGAGCCCAGAGTCCAGGGTCCTCCCTGGCCAGGGGCAGGCTGACCGGGCTCGAAGGTGAGGAGGAGGCCCGGCAGTTCTGAGCCCTCACCGTGCAGCAGACGCCATGCTGAGCTCTTTGCTTCTCGAAGCTTCCGTGTCCTTCCTGCAATTCAGCAGGGCAGGTGGGGAGACCAGGGCCTCGGGGGGGAAGGGTCTCAGCTGAGCCGCTCCATCCACTATGTTTAAGTGCGTGGAGGAGTTAATAACAGAGCCTTCGCACGTTGCCTTGTTTTTCAGAAACTCTGCTAGTTTGCAAAATGTGTAAGCACCGTGTATGCCAAACAGGAAATGCACTGTTTTCCTTTAATCACAAAAATGGGAGGGCGAGGGAGATAGGCCTGGAGCTCAGAGCCCCCTTGACCCCTGGGCCGTGGCGTGGGAGCTGTGGCCTGTGTGTCGAGTATGTGGAGCTCTTTCCCTGCTCGTCCCCCTTCTTGGAGCTTGACCCAGAGGGCCTAGGTGTTCTGCACACGGACAGGCCTCCTGCCTTCTGCAAAGAAGACATGGTGACTTGCATGCTGGTTGCCAGAGAGCTGGTCTGGCTGGCCTGTGGGGCTGTGGGACCGAGGAGTGTGTCATAGAGCCAGCACCGTAGGGTAAATCCAGTGACTGGAAGGGACGGAAGGGGTTAGCAGAGGCCACTTGGGGGAGATGAATCTTCAGGGAAGAGAAGAGCTTTCCTAGCCCAAATTGTGGGCCTGAAGCTTGTTAATGCCCCTTCATCCAGGTGGCCGGTGGTGGTACCGTGTGGCCCTGGTGTAGAAAGGTGGGGGGCTGAGACGATGGAGGCACGGGCCAGACCGTGTGGATGCTGAAGGCTGAAGACCGTGCCTCAGGGTTCGGGTCGATCCCTGAGGCTCTGATAAAGTGAGGAAGGGGACTCAGTGAGAGTCCCGTTTAGCAGCTCTTGGGCGGTAGATAGAGGAAGGACTGGAGGGGTTGGAGCAGAAGCAAGGGAGAGGGGCGGGGGGCAGGAGTGGTGTGTGGGCGACACGGAAGACCAAGGATGTAGGCTCCACCAGCAGGGCTCCAGGTGGCTGATTGGGGGCCGGAGGGAAGGGTGGGTCGGGTGCCGTCCAGGAGGGTGGGGTTAGACCAGATGAGTCCCAGGTGCCTGTGGGCCAGCCGGCCAGTGGCATCCTGTCTGAAACTCAGCAGAGAGGCTCCAGGACCAGTGGCTCCAAGATGGTACCCGGGGCCACGGGAATGTGCAGGAGGAGGGAGATACTTGGAGGCCGGTCAGTCACAGAGGCCTAGGACAGAGCTCTGAGCTAGCTTGACCCCGGAGGGACCAGCAGGAGACCTAGCGGCTGGCCAGATGGGGGTGCCAGGAGGAGGGGGACCTGAGGAGCCAAGTCTGGCAGGACTAGAAAGGGGACAGGCCGTTGGCCCTGTGACCTGAGGCTGGGGAGGCTTGGGTAGAGCAGCCTTGGTGGTGGGCAGGGGTGCGCCCTGGGAGGGATGAACCCAGAAGGCCCCACTGGGTGGCACTGGGCCGAGTCAGGTATCAGTGGAGAGAGAGATCCACGAGCTGAGCGCCTCAGGAGCCTGGCCCAGAGCGCCTCCGACCCTGCTCACTATGCCTGCCCTGTCTGGGGGTGCGGCTGACAGACCAGCTCTTCCAGCTTTGTCTCCCCGACTGGACTTGCCGCGTGACTCGTGGCTCAGCCTGGCCCGGGAAGGGGGCTGGGCAGGTGCCCAGTGATGGTGAGGTCCTCCCACTGCACACACCTGGGAGGCAGTATGTGTAGGATGGCGTGACCACAGGACTTTCCTGGCAGAGGGCGGCGGGCCCCAGGGAGCCTCACTGCCAGCGATGCCCGCCGTGGGCCTGGGGTCCCCACTCAGCTCGGCCCCGGGGCACAGGCTCCTGCCGCCAGGGCTCACCCACAGAACTGGAGCGAGGAGCTTTCTGCCCAAGGCCCGGCAGCACAGGGGGCAGCCTGCAGCAGTGGCCGGCGGCACCTGCTGGACTTCACATTGCAGACGTTGGATTTTGTGTGTGTGGGTTTTGGGTTTTTTTGTTTGTTTGTTTTTGTGTTTTTTCCCCCCCAAATCTTGATCTTGTCCCAAAGGCAGCCTGCTGAGACCAGAGGCTTAATACAGATCTGAGACGCAGCTGGACCCTGAGTATTGGTCCTGGGAGAGGCCCCAGCTCTGGTTAGGGATGGTTTTCTTAGCCTTGCGTTCTCCGGGAGGCAGTCAGGAGAAGGGAGAGGCCAGGTGAGGGGTAGCAAGAGAAGCTCCCAGGACCCAGAACTGGGGAGTCTGGAGCAGGAGTCCCGGGACTGTGTGCAGACTTCCGGGAAGGTCTGGGGTGTTGAGGTCTGTCAGGGGAGCCTGAGTCCACAGGAACATGTGGCAGTCCAGCTAGACCGTCCATGCTAGAATGTTCCATCGAACACTGCAGTGAGCTCTAGGCAGATGCCCCTCCCCCCAGCACTGGGAGCCCAGGAATGACTCAGGCCTGGCCCTGTCCTCGGGAAGCCTGGCATCTCCTGGGGCAGACAGCACCAGCAGTGATCACAGTGGTCAGTGCTGCGGCAGGGGGAGAATGGGGGCGGGGCAGCCGGGAGCCCACACACGGAAGGCTGTGACGTCGGGCCTCGTTGCTGTAGGACAGGGGCGTCCTCAGTGGCCTAAGGGCATTCCCACTAGAGGGACCAGCACATGAGGTGCTGGGGGCGGGGGGTGGGGGATGCCAGGCACACACATGACCTTGCACCTACCAGAGGGGACCGTGCGGTGTCCGCAGTGTCTGGAGGGCAGGGGTGGGTGGCGATGTGGGGAGACTGCAGCCCTGAAGGGTGCAGGGTGGGCAGGGAGAGACTAATGGGGAGAGCCGACAGCCGTTCCCGGCAGCCTCTCTGCCCCCACCACTTCAAGGAACAGAGAACAAGGAGAGCTCCCCCCCCACCCCCCCGCCCCCGCACCCGGCCATGGCAGGCAGGCGGCGCCTGCGCACTGCGGGGTCTCTGCGGCAAGGCAGAACTGCTTCCGCCCCCTCCCCAGCCCCGCCTGCAGAGGAGCTGGTACCCGGTTGCCATAGCAACCTGCGGGCTTCCCGTGCTAGGCCCGTGGTGGTGGGTGGATGGGTCGAGGGCCGTCTCTGGGCGGGTTGAACAGAAGCAGTGTGGATGCGCAGGAGGCTGGGATCCCCACGCCCTACTGCAGAGCCCAGCGACCACCTCGGAGGCTCCTTCTTCATGAGCTTGGGGTCGCAGAGCTGGAGACTGAGAAGCCCAGGCGGGAGTCCGTGTCTGTCTCAGCAGCTGCCCCTGCAGTAGTCAGGGAGAAGGGGCCGGGACCCACCTGTGCCCTGTGCCCCTCAGCTGGCCGAGGCCGAGCCCGAGGTGGACGTGGAGGTGTACCGGCGTGACTCCAAGAAGCTGCCCGGCCTTGGAGACCCTGACATTGACTGGGAGGAGAGTGTTTGCCTAAACCTCATCCTGCAGAAGGTACAGGGCGCGGTGGGGGGCGGGGCTCCAGGAGGGCGCGGGGCGGAGCCTGAGGCCCAGTGGAGCCCTCCATGCACGCTGTCTTGCCCCCCTTCTTCCAGCTGGACTACATGGTGACCTGTGCTGTGTGCACGCGCACAGATGGGGGGGACATCCACATCCATAAGAAGAAATCCCAGGTCAGCCCCAGGCCTCCTGACTGCTAGCCCAGCCCAGAAACAGCAGCTCTGGGGCTGCTTAGCATTGGGGTGGGGGAGACAACCCTTCCCCTCCCCTCCCCCGTCCTCCTCCCTTCCCTGCTTGGAGGGGCACGTCTGACCATCCTGGCTTTGGCCTGGCTCTGAGCCATGTGACCACAGGGACTTGTCCCTTGAGTGGCTCTGGGCCTGAGCGCAGGGCAAGGCCTTACTCAGTCCTTTAAAACCCCTTCCTTTCAGCAAGTGTTTGCATCCCCCAGTAAACACCCCATGGACAGCAAAGGGGAAGAATCCAAGATCAGCTACCCCAACATCTTCTTCATGATTGACAGCTTCGAGGAGGTGAGCTCCTCACCCCCGGCCGTGTCTCCCTGAGGCCCCTCGTCGGGGCTGCGAGAAGCTGGTCTCCCTCGGGCCTCACACTCTTGTAGCCTGGCGAGCGTGGTGGGCACTGGGGCGATCCTGACTCCTGCACCCGGGGCTCCCGCTCTTCCTGGCGCTGGACTGGGGCCAGTGGGGCTCACCTAGCTCTGAGCCTGTTTTCTCTTCTGTAAAATGAGTGCTGTGATCATGTGTCCTAATTACCCATCGGGGTTGAAGATCACATGAGCTCGTGAATGGGAGAATGCGTCGTAAACGCCTGTGGAAAGGGCTGCCCAGGCAGGAGGGGTCATTAGGATGGCCACGGGATGCTAGGGTGGCGGAGGGGAAGGGGCGTGGAAGTTTCTAGGCCAAGCTTCTGTTTTCAGGCTGGGAAAAGGACTCACGGCAGAAAGTGACTCACCCGGGTCACGCCGGGCGCCCTACCCCTGACTGTGCCCCGCTGCTCTCTGCCACCACCGAGGTCCCCATAGTGGTGCTTGTACTCCCCTGAGGCGGTCAGGACCCCAGGGAAGCCTCATGAAGAAGGGAGCCCTTGTTTTGGGCTCCTTTCTCCACCGGCTGGTACCTTGAAGGACTTCAGGGTCAGAGGACCAAGTGCCATCTCCAGGCTGGCACAGCCTGCTTGTGGCACAGCCGAGATCTGAACCCGAGTCCATGTGACCGTGAGGTTGGGTCTGTGCACCAGCCCCTGGAGCAGTGATGCGGGCGGGTGGGCAGCCGGAGGTGGAGCCTGGGAGCCAGGCCGTGGGCTGCATGTGGGCAGCTGTCCTCCTTGTGCCCCATCCCAGGTGTTCAGCGACATGACCGTGGGGGAGGGAGAGATGGTCTGCGTGGAGCTGGTGGCCAGTGACAAAACCAACCTGTTCCAGGGGGTCATCTTTCAGGGCTCCATCCGCTACGAGGCCCTCAAGAAGGTGTACGACAACCGCGTAAGTGTGAGGACGGGCCCCCACGGCCCCCTCTGTCCTTGCCCAGCTTCTCAGGGCACCTGCGGCCCCTGGGCCCCTCATAGGTGGCTCAGGGCCTGCATTCTGTTGTGTCCCTTCTGGCTCAGCTGGGCACACTGGATCGCAGGGACAGGTGGCCCCACCCCGCGTGCAAACACTCTCGAAACAGAACCTGGCTGGTAGGGTGGGGGTTGGAATGCAGGTGGACAGGCTGGCCCCTCCAGGGGAGGGCTGGAGAGGTGGTCTCGGACTCCCCTGGGGTAGGCTGTGTTCCTGGCCTGCTGCGAGGCTTGGGTCATCGGGCGGTGGGAGGAGTACCCACCCGACCCCGAGCGTTCCAGCACTACCCTGCGTGCCGCGGGGTCCACCGTCCTCAGGGGCTGCTCTTTGGGGGGGCGGTCATCCTCGCAACTCCGTGTCCCCAGGAAGAGGCCATCCCTATGGGCGCTGACTCAGGCTGTCCCCCGCCCGTCTGCAGGTGAGCGTGGCTGCCCGTATGGCACAGAAGATGTCATTCGGCTTCTACAAGTACAACAACATGGAGTTCGTGCGCATGAAGGGGCCACAGGGCAAGGGTCACGCAGAGATGGCCGTCAGCCGTGTGTCTACTGGTGACACGTCCCCCTGCGGGACCGAAGAGGATTCCAGCCCGGCTTCACCCATGCATGAGCGGGTAAGGGCTGCACAGCTCGGGGAGGGGCCTCCTGTCCCTCGGATCCTTACAGTCCCCCGGTGAGGTAGGTGTGGTCACCCCCACCCTCTGGGGAGCGGGCTGAGGTGCAGAGAGGGCAGGGACTTGCCCAAGGTCACACAGCAGGTTAGGGCGCGGGCCGGGGCTCTTTCTGCTTCCCTGAGCTGCCACTACAGCTGGGCCCAGCGGAAGGGACACCCAAGCTGGTCCCGCCCCTGCCTGCGGGGTCCGGCTGACCGAGCGTGGGGCCCACAACCCGCTTGCCGTGGGGAGTGCCCTGGGATGCTGACCAGCTAGCCTCCCCTCCTGCTCTGTGAGGCTTGGCAAGAGAACGCGGGGTCCCCGAGCCGCCCAGCTCTTTCCTCCACCCGGCCCACTTGTTTCAAGTACGGGGGGTCCTCACAGCAGCCCCCTGGGTCGACTCAGGCTTGCCAGATTGACTGATGCTGCCCCAGGTCACACGGCTCTCGTGTGGCAGCACCGAACCTTTGAGCCGCGCTCTTTCTAGGCCACCGCCCTTCCCCAGGGGCGGGAAGCTGAGGGCAAGGGCAGCTGTACTCCTGGGGGCCCCAGTGGGGCCCAGAGCTTGGGCGGGAGGAAGTCTCGAGCCCACTGGCTGCTCTGGCCTGCTCAGAGCGGTGGGTCTCAGGAGGGGACAGGTAGGAGGGGGTGCGGGGGGCAGGGGAGCACCTTGGCCAGCCCATCTGCAGGAACGGGCTTCGGGGTAAGACCGTGTGGGCTGGAGTGCAGTGACCTGGGACAGGTCTCGGCCTGTTTTCTCATTCAGAAATGGGGGAGCACTGGTGTTGGGAGGCTCCAGGCAGCTGCTAACACAGCCAGAAGCCGGTGTGGGCGGGGCCCTGGGTGCTTCCCTAGCACCAGTACCCTTGGCTGGGGAGAAGGGCCAGAACGGAGAGCACGCCGCAGTGCCGACGCGCCCGAGACCAGGACGCATGTCTCCTAGACTTCTTGTTCTGTAACAGTGTTAGCGTGCACATTTCCAGGCTGTCACAGAGCATGTGTCTTCCTCTTTATGACCTTTCTTGTTTTTTTCCCTTCGGCATGAATGTGATTGAAAAGTAGAGTAAAGGCAGCCCGGGCTAGTTTTTGCAAAGACATGGATGAGGGCTCTGAGCGGGGCCCTCGCTCATCTCTTCAGGCGAAGTTGTTGATATGTTTCCGAGCTGATGTCAGAGAAACAGAGTCTGATTCTACTCCCTGGTCCTAAGTTACCTGCTGAGGTCCTACAGAATGTGTCTGTGGAAATCCCCGTGGCCTGGGCTCTGGGCTGCACCGGCCTGGGTGCCCCTTCCGGCCGCGCGTTTGCTGGATGACCGCAGACGCTTCACCAGGCCTGCGTGAGCCTGGCTCTTCCCACCCACCAAATGGGAGTGACCATCACCGCCTCCCAGGGTGGTAGTTGGGGGTGGAGGCCATGGGGCCTGGTTCAGGGGAGCAGGGAGGCCCGGGGTCAAGGGAGGGGCCCTGCCAGGGTCACACAGCTGCAAGTGGCAGGGCCTGACCTCCTGGGGGCTGCTCAGGCCTCCGCCACCTCTGTGCGTACTGTCGTGTGTCCCCCTTTTCCGGAGGGGTCGTCTGTAACCAGCTCATGACAAATGCAGACTCTGTGTGTATTGTGGTTTCTGGTGTTTTGTTTTTTCTCTATCTTTGGAAAACCTTCCCTGGCTTATGGGAGGACCGTCTGGAGCCCAGCGGCCGCCGGGACTTTGGTGGATGTCGGAAGCCGTGACGAGGAGGCTGATGGGACTTCCTGAAGTCTCAGTCCCAGCTCACCTTGTTCCTCAGATTCTTGTTTGCATGGGGAGGAGGGAGGAGATGGGCCAAGTTCCCTCTGCCTGGAACGCCCTTCCCCCCCTTCTTCACCTGGCGAACTCCTACTCGTCCTTCAAGACCCATCTCAGCGGCGTCTCCTCCAGGAAGCCTTTCCTGATTTCCCAGGCTTTGGACCCCTTTTGCTCTGTGCTCCCCTGTATCCTGTGCTTCCCTTTCTCCATCTCAGCAAGCAGCCTTCAGTGTGTGGTTGTCACTTTCCGAGTCTGTCACCCCTCAGCAGACTGTGAGCTCCTTGAGGGCAGGGAGCCGTGTTGTGTGCCTCTCTGTTCCCTGTGCTGCTCCCGCGTGACCCTGTGTGGCTGTGCAGAACGTTTGCTGAACAGTGTGGTTACAAAACAAGGGGATGGAAGCCTGGGCCGCTTCGCTGCTGCCCTCCGTGAGAGAGTGCTGGGGCTGAGAGGGATGGGGTGGGGGGCATCTTAGCCAAGGGGAAGAAAGTGGGGTAAAGAGCATGGCCTTAAGAGGCAGAAGACCTGGACCAAATCCTGGTTTTGCCCCCATCCTGCTGGGTGACCTTGGACAGGTCAAGGTCGCTGTCCTACCTTCACTTTCCTCACTGGTCACTCGGGCTTCCTACCAGTTCCCGACTCGTGGATTGGTTGGGAGGCTTCCGTGGGAAGGCTTGAGTGGCATCAGCAGCTGGTCTGGTTTCGGGCCAGCAGGTGTTTCGGGGCCCGCAGAGGGCACCTGGCTCCCGCTCAGCCCCAGGGAGGCTCGCCCTCCAGCGGGTGACATCGAGGGCCCCGGCGATAGACGGGCTCTGCTGGTGACTATGGCTCTTTGTCCCCAGGTGACCTCCTTCAGCACGCCCCCCACTCCGGAGCGGAACAACCGGCCCGCCTTCTTCTCCCCGTCCCTCAAGAGGAAGGTGCCCCGGAACCGGATTGCTGAGATGAAGAAGTCTCACTCGGCCAACGACAGCGAGGAGTTCTTCCGCGAGGACAACGGCGGGGGTGAGCGCGTTATGACCGAGGGCTCTCTGGGTTCATCGGTGCCTTCACATCTGGGGGGCCGGCAGGTGCCAGCGGCCCTCAGGGCAGGGGATGGAGCTGCAGACAGACAGGCAGCAATCCCCTCCTCGAGGAGCTCCCAAGCTGGGGTCAGGATAGGGGGCAGGACAGGAGGCTTGAGACTTTCCCTGAAGTTGATGGTCTGACTGTTCCAGTCAGAGGGTTCGAGAAACCCGTGCCTCGTGTGACATGAGCTCTCGGGCTATTCCCACCTTTCGTGCCTTCAGCCTCCTGCTTTGGCTCCTCCTCAGTGCCCTCCTTCCAGAACCTGCCTGTGGGCATCCCCCAGGCTCTCCTCGGGGCTCACCTGCCCTCTGTCTGGTGGCCTCCTGGGTGTCTCTGCCTGGAGCTGGTGGGGTCCCTGCAGCCCGCGAGCCCGTGAGAATGGGGGGCATCCTCACCTGAGCAGCAGGAAGCCACTGGAAGGTTCAGGGAATGGAGTGACCAAATCAGATTTGCATACGGAAATACCACGTAGGGTCCCCGTGGAGAAGAACTATAGAAGGGCAGGCTGGCTCTCAGAGACAGGATGTATGCTGGGGCCTGAAGGGATGGCTGACAGCACGGTGGGGGGCCCTGGACGGAGCTGGGACTGTGACCTTGAACGGAAGAGACACCAGTCCTTATTCAGAGCGCCGGGGCCCAGAGACGGACGGCACTGCCCTTGGCCTGCTTTTGTGTGCACTTGGGCATGTGCCTTCCCCGCCTTGGCTCCGCCCAGATCAGTAGGAAAGGGCTGGTAACCACCAGCCTGCCTCCCTGGGTGACCTCCCAGCCTTGCCCTGGGCCCTGCAGGCCTGTGGTGCCCAGTTCCGGTGACAGACAGGGCGACGGGGCAGCAGAGAAGTAACACAATGAGGCGACAAGCTGGACCCCACAGGAGAGCGTCTCCAGAGCAGAGAAGGGTCAGGGAGAGCTGGAGGGAGGGGAGGGAAGGGGAGGGCTGGGTCAGGATGGGGGTGTCGGGGGCAGGTCACAGGCAGGGCTGGCAGCTGTGGGGTGGGTGTGGGGTGTGGAGGGGCTGGTGTCCCCGGGCCCAGGCTGTGGCAGAGGGTTCCTGGGCTGCGAGCTGCCAGGCCCTGGTCCTGACGCGGCCCTCTCCCCCCCAGCCGATCTACACAATGCCACCAACCTGCGGTCTCGGTCCCTCTCCGGCACGGGGCGGTCCCTGGTTGGGTCCTGGCTGAAGCTGAACAGAGCAGATGGAAATTTCCTTCTCTATGCACACTTGACCTACGTCACTTTGCCGCTGCATCGGATTTTAACAGGTAAAGCTGGCTGAGGTAGATAGAGAACAGCGTCGCTTTTCAGGGCGGGAGGAGGCGTCGGTAACCCTGACCCTTTGTTTCAAGTGCAGAGCTCGTTGTCATTGGGTGTCTGCCTTGGGTTCTTGGCGTCTCTGGGGACACCGCGGCCCCTCCTGACCACCTTGAGTGGTGCAGAGCCCTGGGGTTGTGTGACGGGTGTGGGGGGAGGTGAGGCAGAGCTCTGGGGGTCCTCACTGACCCGGGCCCACGCCTCCTGTCTCGTCCACCCCCCTCCCGCCACCGCAGACATCCTGGAAGTACGGCAGAAGCCCATCCTGATGACCTAGCCGTGTGCAGAGCCTGCGCAGAGCTCCCCAGCCTGGCCCGGCCCTGGGGGTGCCGCCAAGTGCCTACCTGTCCACCGCCACCGAGGTCTCCTGTGACAGCCCAGCGCCGGAGCCGGGGCCAGGCGGGGCCGCTCGCCTCCTGGGGCCAGGGCCGACGCCACGAACACCAGCCCAAACTGAAGTGCCTCTTCTCCCCGCCCCCGCTGGCTCGGCTCCCGCCCCCCCCCCGTGCCCGCCCCCCCATCCTCCCCCCAGGCCCATCTACAGCGCCCTCCGCACCCCGAGAGGCCCAGAGATGCCAAGAGGCTGTGAGAGAGCAAAGGGGCAGCCAGCATCCAGAGTGTGTCCAGACCTCCGGACCCACCGTCTGTGCACTCCGCAGACGGACAGACCGCCCGGCTGGGGCCCCCCTGAGCATCAGCGCCTTCCTAAGGAGAACTGGCTCACGGTTCTGCACCGCAGTACCCATGAACTTCCGCGTCTGAGTTAGTCCCGCCTTGTCTGCCCTCCCTTGTTTACCGCTTGGTTACATTAAATGGGTTGCCTCGGGGAGATGGGGCACACGGCTGTCTGAGGGTTTTGCCCCGGGCTGGGAATACCTCACCCCACGCCCGGTTCCAGAAAGGCCCCGATCCTGCCAGAACGGCCTTTGCTTCCAGCCAAAGAGCATCACCAACACACACACCTCGGCCTCGGGGGCGTCCCGCTCTGCGCCTCAGCTGCCTGACCCACAGAGTTGGGCTCTGAGGGCAGCTGGGGCGGCTTGGTAGACAGGAGAAGAGTGTTGGGGGGGCTGGGGTTGGCCTCCTCCCAGGAAGGCTCCAGGTAGAGCCTCCATCCTCGGGGGGCTGGGGGGAGGACAGGATGTCTTCCTGGAGCGTGCTTGCTCTGGCTCCGTGCGCTGGTCTCCTTTCCCAGACCAGCTCACGGAGACAGACAGGAACTGACCTCCAGGCGGCCGGTCCAGGGGCTTGCGTGTGCGGCCTTGTTGGGGCCGGAGGGGTTCCCATCTGTGATGTTTGACACGCTGTGCTCTTAAAACCACGAGCCTTCTTGAGCGGAAGCGGTTCCCCTGCCCCAGTGGGAATAAACCGTCAGCTGGGTCTCTGTCGCTATGTTGTTTTGTTTGAAGTCCCCGGGAATATTTGAGGGTTTCCTATTGTGTACGGAGACCCTCTCTGCGAGGACAGGAGGGGGTGGAGGGGCTCCTGCGTGCCGCAGGGGTTTGCGCTGGGCTCCGGCAACAGGGCTGCTTTGGGCTTTCCCTAGGTTTTGTATGCTGTTATTAAAGCTCTCGCATTTCCTTCTGCCTCCGTTGGCCCACCTGTAAAACGGGGCTGATACCACCTACCTCATGACGCGTCCAGGGCTCCGGTGACTGGGTCAGGCAGACTCTGGAGCGCTCGCTTGGGGGCAGGCTCTTGGGATGTTCCCCCCGCCCATCCCGTGGGGGTGGGCTGGAACACTGTCGCCTCCTGTGGCAGTGCCTGGCTCACGCTTGGCCGAGTCCCAGCTGTGGGCACATTTCACGTTCCGGAGCGGTGTTCCGGGACAGCACAGGGTCGGGCCTCGCAGCCGAGCGCTGGGCAGAGCCTCCATCCCCGAGCGCGGCCCGTGTTCCCAGAGTGTTCTCCAGGGGAGCCAAAGGCTGCCCCCAAGTTTGTGTCCAGGGTGGCGAAAATACAGCTTTTTCTTCAGGAACCCCTTCTCCCTGCTGTCCAGGGTCTGAAGACTCTGGAACTCGGGTCTTAGGGGAAGCACGGTTCCGCTGTATCTTCCACGGAAGGATGAGGTAGTCGACCAGGCGCAGGAGGACGGCGGCCCTCCCTCTGTTCTCAGGGCCCCCCCGCCGGAACCAAGCCCTGAGGCTCAGCCACCACTGCTGGCGGGGCCGCGGGCACATCCGTCGGCCCCTCTGTAAAGCGACACATGCTCGTCACAGGGCACCCGAGCCGCAGCAATGCACGCAGGGCTCTGCCGGGCGTAGAAACGGGCGCCGCGCTGGCGTCCCAGAGAGGGCCCTTCCTTTGTAACCGGCGCCAATGGTGTGCATGACAGCCTGGCTCTTTGTGACCCACGCCGAGGCAGCACTTGCACGTGTGAGCTCCGCCGTCACCCCAGCCTCGGGCTCGGCCAGCAGCCCGCCCCGGCGTCCGCGACACCGCTGCCCGGGACAGGAGGGCGCGTGCGTGCCGTGGCGTCCGCCCTCTGCAGTCTCCCCCTCTTCCAAAGGTTCCTTCAGAGACTGAATTTTAAACACGCTTTTTTGAGAGGCACTTGGTCACTAGGCAGTAGGCTGTCCCCGTGAGGTTCGTTTTTTCAAAGTGACAAAGGACATCAGTAACCGAGTAAGAGAATAGCGAGACGGGGCCGAGCCCAGCCCCCAGGGCCCTGGCGTGTCTGGCTGTCACTTCTTGTAAGGCCGTCTTTCATTTTTCCGGAAACACGCCTGTCTCTTGTGTAAGAGGGACGACCAAAGCCTGCGCACATTTCCTCAGTGTGAACTGGAATCCAAGTACAGTGTTCCCGTGAAGACACCGCAGCATCACTTTCTAGGACATGACTAAGAAAGCTCTCTTTTTGTAAGAAAAGTCACGGTCCTCGCGTCTGGGGGGCGGCCCGTGGCCTCTCGTCCGCCTTCCAGCGCCTGCAGGCTGCGGGGGAATTGGGTGTCACACGCCGACGTCTTCCAGGAGCATCCAGTTGTTTGTAGAAAAAGGCGAGTCTCAGGATCTCAGAAGAATCTTATTTAAAATATAAGTGACAGGGAAGTAGTCCAGGGAGAACATATCTCCCACAGCCCAGTCGGCTTGGAGGCGGCTAGGTTTTGACGAGGCCCCGTCCCGCCAACGTTTGGCCTCTCCAGGGCTGCGCACGGAGCGGCCGTGGGTCTCCGTGCTCCGCGGGGCAGTGGCGGCTGACGACACCGAGGCCCCTGCGCCGGGGGGCCGCTCGCACTGGGAGCGGCTGTCACCGACTGAATCGTGTACCGTCCAGGCAGGAGACTTGAAAAGCGAAGTAAAAACTCCTTTTTCGCATTAGAAGACCTCTCCGAAGGCGGGCCCTGTGCCGTTGGCAAATTCTAGTGGCTTTACTTGAAGGACGCATGTGACGCTGTCCCAACGGGGAGGCCTGAGATCGTCGGCCACGAACCTTTAAAGATGTCCCGTGTGAAAAAGCTGCCGTGTCTTCGTGAGCCTCGAGGGCTCACTCTGGCACGCCACGGAGCTCGAATGTAGTTTCCTATCCGGTCTGCGTGACACTGACTCTCCCTGTTGGGCTGCTTCTCACCTTTGGATCCAGAGCAGGTTTCTCTTAAAACACATCAGCATCCTGACAGGACACAGGCTCCCGTGACCACAGTGCTACCCGGCCTCGGGGGGCTGACCCTGGGGGGCGGGGAGGGGGTGACGCACACGGGGCAGCCGTGCTCTGCTCCCTTCCACCGGCTGTCGTGGCGCAGACGCGGTCCTCGGTGGGAGAAGGGATCCTCTGGCCGTTTCTCGGGGCCTCTGTCTCGAACAGTCTGGAGAACTCCTTGGACGTGCACCTGTAGAAGCCAAAGTCAACCTGGACACCGAGTGGCCCGGCCGACTGTGGGTTCAGACCCCCACAGCGGAGAGTTCATGTTTACAGTTTTCTACCGTCCCTAAGACACGCAAGCACCTTGATTTTTCGCAGCCTCCGGGCCTTGAGCTCAGGAGACCAGAGGTCACGGTGGCGCTCCAACCCTGCCGAGCAGCTGGGAGCATTCTGTCTTTCTCGAAGGCCGGGCGGGCGCTCTCGCGGTTCCCACACAAACTCTCCATGTGAGAAGCATCAAAACCTGCAAAGAAAACCTGCGGCAGGTTTTCATGACTTTGCAGCTTACCTAAAATGATTTCTATAAAATATATTTTGGCAGAAACACTACGATGGCGTCATCGAACATGTCAGGATCTCGTGGCCAGGGGTATTTTCATAAATACAAGTGGCTTCTGGGTTCACCATCTTCCCCATAAAGAAACCATTTCTGAGCGGCATTTGGCTGCTGTGAGCTGTGCTTTATGGTTTTGCATTTCTGTTGAAAGTCAATTTGCATGTTGGATATTAAATTTTTTTTTCTTCAGTGTTTTCCTCTGATGAATCTGTACTTAGTTGTTTTTCCTTTAATGGGTATTTGAGATCAAATATAGATACTACAGCAATGCATCAACTTAGTGATTGAAACTTAATTTGCCCCCAAAGATTTCTTCTTCGAGTGTTTTTGGAACTTTCACGAGTTCCTTTCTAGAAATGCTGGAGACAGGACAGAAGCCCCGGACCCTGGCTCAGTCACAGGGTCGGGGTGCCCGCGGCCGGGGTTGGGTCCCAGGCAGTATTTTGCAAAATCCAATCACAAGAGATGTGTTTCAAATTTAGCTCCCAGTCCCCATGAAGCAGTAGCTTTTTCTGGAGAACGTCTTAAAAGGGCCTCGTGTACTGGGAAGATGCCCAGGCTCGGAGTCAGGAGTCCCTCCGATGGCTGCCTGATCTGTGGGAAGAGGCTTCTGGGCCGTGGTGCTCTGTTGCCTCTGAGACTCTAAATCTGGTTGATGTCAAGCGCGCCTGCAGGCTTTTCGAGCTGACTCCACCCACCGGAGGCTGATGGAGGCGGGCGGGCTCGCTTGTCCCCAGTGGACACCCTTAAGTAGCGTCTTGGGGGACGGGCAGGCGTCAGGCCGTCAGTTAGAGGACAGGAAGTGAAAGCACAGAAGGGGGATCTGAGAGGAACACATATGCAAAATCTAGAAATACAGTGCAAACTGTCCCATCGAGGGCGTCTCTTGCAAACATCCGTTGCGTTAGAAACTTCCGAACTGGGAGAATTTTCTGAAGCAGCGTCAGCAAAGAGCGGCCCATGCGAGTGTGGTCAACGAGCACGCAGTCTGGTAGGTAAAAGGAAAGACAGGGTCTCTGTCGCCATCCAGGTCGAACGCCCTTCTCGTTCAAGAACTAGGAGGAGCCCCCCCCCCCCCCCTTAAAACACTTGGCTGAAGAGTATTTGACAGCTCTTTGTGAAGAACACGGCCTGGGAACCTCATCCTAGGGGCTGCCTCCTGCTGAAGGCTAATGTGGCTACTTCGGTCCTTCTAGTCCACCGTCGAGTTCCTTCTAGAACTACCGTCATGCCCCAGCTTTAGAAATACGTGTTGACTGGAAGAGAAAACCTTGGGGAGCTTTCTATCGGGAGGAGGGGAAAATGTAAATTAAACTACTCCCCACGCTATCCTAGTTCATTGTATGTACACATGCTGAGCGGATACACGCGCTGCGCTTTGTGCTTGTTAGAACAGCTGGAAAACCTATGTGGGGGGAAATGTCTGTTTCGGGGGCTGACAGAAGCCGTCCTTTCTTCGCTGACCGCGCATCGCGTCCCTCTTGACTCGTCCTCTACACAAGCTGACAGGTTGAACAAGATTATTTCTTTTCCTCTGTGTGGACTTTAAGGGTCTTTCATCTTGCAATTGGACTTTAATAAAACGATTAGACTGCTCAGTTTGAAAGAACCATGGTTTTTGGTGAACTTTAATGATTTGTCGAATAAACGATTTTGTTCTGAAGACTTGAGACCATTCTGGAAGCCAGTGAAGTTTAGCCCGTTAGCAGGCATGTACCTTTGAGCGGTGCACTGGGGACAGCCCGCGTGGGTCTGCGGCTGCCCTGGGACCCGGGCCTGGGTCTCCGCAGCCATTCCTCCCTTCCTGGGTGCAGAGGCGGAGGTGAGATGTGTGCAGGGGCTGGCACAGTTCTCAGACTCGAGCGTGTCAGATCCCTCTGTTGAGACTCACACGGCCAGGGACGAACATGTTCTGGAATTAGTGGTGATGTTTGCACAGTTCTGTGACTATACTAACAACGACTTAACTGAAGTGTGAGTTTCTCAATAAAATCAAAACAAAAACTATGCCCTCCCCCTCCACTGCCCCCAAGTCTGCATTTCTAACAAGCTCCAAGGCGTGGCCACTGCCGCCATCCTCGGAGAACCGCAGCAGCCCATCCGCCAAGTACCTACAGTGCGCTGGTGCCCTCTTGTGTCACTGAGTTCCCACTGGAAGTTACTGGTTTGGGAGTACTACTTCCATGAGTAAGTTCGTCTTCACGTACCTCACCAGGACACACCTCTAGGTGACTCAGCCCCTGACTCCAAACCCTATGGTAACCGTAGGACGGTTGAACCTATTAATGCCTTCATAGTGCTTTTCTGGGTCACTGAAAATTTAATGGTCTAGAAGTACAATGAATTTTTTTCTTGATCATCTTTATAGTTTTAAAATATCCTTAGGAGGATTCAGATTTTTGACCAAGACAGACCTGGACACAGATCCCAAATCCATGTTATGTACCCTGCCCCAACGCCGTGCTTTGGAAAGCGCCCCACAGAGCCCGAGGGCCAGAGCAGCTGGCGCAGTGCTCCCCCCGGGGCCCAACACAGCTACCATTCCAGTTCTCATTTGTAAGGGCGTGAATCCCACACAACAGTCTCCAGTGGCTCAGAAGGGGCCACAGGCGCAGCCGGGGGCCGAGAGGAGGCAGAGCCTCCGCTGCCTGGGGTTTCTGTGCTGCCCTGCTCCCTCCCGCCCACGGGACCTGTATCGACACCAGGAGGAATATCACAGAAGAACAGAAAAGTGTCAAACACTGATTTTGTGACTTTCCGTTTATTCACATTTCATGGATTATTACACATCCTCGAAAAACGAAATCAAACTGAGATCACATTGACAATTCAAGTAGTTTAGTTTCAGAGAACAACTTCCGATGTCATAGAAAGCAGACGACTTCTCTGATTGCTAAGAAGTCTTCTGTCTGTCACGATCGCATCCGCGTCAAGCGGAGTCCGGAGTGCTACCCATGACTGCCTCTGGCCAAGAACGTCCAGGTGCTCAGAGGGAGCGACGGCTCCTCGCGGTCCCCTGCCAGCACCTGGGGACACATCGCTTTCTGCCACACATTCTCACTTCCAGCATGAGAACGAATACCCAGGGGTTCGGGAGTGAGCCACTGGCTTTGCAAAGCCTTCAAAATGCATTCTGACTTCAGAAATCAAAGAACAGACAGACGCTCAAAAGACATGTTGAACTTTAAAATGAAACCAAAAAGGCTTTCTCAGTGGTAACTTGTTCTGCACTCGGAGTAAGATGGGACTGTACCCTGCTACCTCAGAACAGGTAGGTTTTTTTGGCATGCAGCATATCAAAAATATGATTTAGAACTGAAATTGTAAAACTACAATCCTTTTCAAGAAAATTCATAAACGGTCAGACCTGTCCTTCCCTGGAAAACACAATCTAAACTGCTTTAAAAAACTGGACACACATTTCCAGCCTGTAATTCTAAAAACGAAGACAGCACAATGCTCATTTTTTTGCTTACTGGGGAATGCTTAAGAGGAGGACATGTGCCAGTTTAAAAAAGGCCACGGGGACACTCAGTTATTTCTGAAGATGCAACACAACTGATTTCAGATTAAAGGTTAAAACCCCTCCCTTCAGGCCACACAGATGATGTATACCACAGACCCTCTAAATACAAAAATTTCACCCGACGTTAAACATTTTAAAGCCTAATTCCTAATGTTTTTGTGGGGCAGAATTTAGCTACTAATACAGCAGAGGAAGAGAAGGTCGGCCCTCTGGGGGCCAAAGGGGCCTCTTCCCTAAAGTAACACACAAATATTTAGGTTTTACAGGAAAATCCACACACACTCAGGCTCTTTTTATGAATACACAAAGCAGAGACCAGCAAGTTCCTAAAGCGGAAGCAACATGAAGGAAATACCATGTTGGGAGTCTCTGCACATGTGCCACACCTGTCCCTGTAATTGTCACTTTAACAGTGAGTCTTAGCAGCAATTTGCTGGGAATGTCAGGAAAAGAGAAAGCCAAAGCAAAAAAGATTATGAACTCTTTTTCCCAGGGGAGGCGGGGTGTGTGTGAAAGGTGACCCAATCTGGATGCTGTTGGGCCACATTTGGCAAATGTCCCACCGGCCACACAGAGGCCGCTGGCAGTGCGACGCCCCCCTGAAAGTGCCTGAGTGGCCTCGCGGCTCCTGGGGACCACGGGTGGGCCACATGGGACAGAGATCTGTGCCCTGCATCCCTGGATAGCCTCACGCGAGGCCGGTGGGCCGTGGCCGCTGTAACGCTATGGGCCACTGTGCACCAGAAATCACCTGTAACAAACACTCAAGACTTTTCTCAATTCTAAAAAGAAAATGCAAACGTAACGGCCACTCCCTGCCTAGCTGTCCCAACGTGAGAGCCTGACCACGGACCACAAGCCTATGCACACCTGCCTTTATCCAGAACCGCACACGGGCCAGAGTCTGTCGCCGGAATCGGAAAATGGAAGTGCAAGCATCTCACGATCAACTGTGGGCCGACGACCACGCCGCAAGCATCTGGGTTAACACACTGGAGCATAAAATGGTTTCCCTGCCCCTTTACAAGTCTCTAAAAATTATAGCTTCTTTTTAAAAAAAGCAACTGTAGTACCTACAATTTTCTGCAGTTTTCTAAGTCAGAAGCCCGCAGGCACGGACCCTGAGCCTTGAAACAAGATCATAGGGTACCAGCATTAAATGATTAACAAGGAATGAAAATGGACGTTTAAACATGAAAATCCGCGTCTAATTCGTGAGCCCGGAATCTTCCAAGAACACGAGGACCCATGACAGGACGGCTGTGGAGAAGGGACACGGCTCCCTTACAAATGGACATACTGAGTATCTTACTTGTAAAAAACTGGGAACTTCAGGTATCAAATGTAGGATATTCTTCTGTCTAAAGTTAAAGGCAACATTGACACACACAATTTCAATTCCATTACCTTATTGCATGTTTCCTGGCTAATTCACATGGCTCATGTGTAGTCTCTAGGACTTGGAGTAGGAGTGCTCTAAGAGCTGCAGGGTTCAAGATTACGGTACAGACAGCTAAGACGTCCTCTTTCCTCGGGACTATGCTCTAACTTTGACTTAACTTTCATTTCTACAAGGGTTTGTTGTCTATAAACTCTAAGCTACCAAATTTGTGCTTTTAAACCCCATTCCTGGCAACCCCCTCTCTTCCATCTGCAGGAGAACAGACAAGTAACAGCACCTCAAGAACGAAACTATAAAACCAAAGAAACAAGCTACTTGTCTCCTTTTCAAACAGAAAAGCAGTTCCTCAATCAGGTAAAGCAGCCCACGGGTTAAAAGGCCAATGTCTGCAAATAAGAAGCTAAAGCCTCTAATGCCGAGGGGGAACAGTCCAGTACTCCAGGTTTGGCTCTAAAATAACAATACGAGAAAGCAAAGGAAAAACAGCGCGGTCACAGCGTGCTAGCATGATTCGTTGGGAAAGAGTGCTGTTCTCCAGAGAGAATGTGACAGGCAAGCTTCCTCCTGGACGCGGGGGCTGCCGGGAAGCTGCCCCAGCCGTGGCTGCAGACCCCAAGACTCGTGGACCGGAACAGCCTTTGGGAAGTCTAATCGATACCCTGATTTCAGCCTATTAAGAAACCACTTGTGGTCAGTTTAATAAATGAACATTAAAAATCTTCCAAAAAAAACTTCATTCAAACGTAGTTTACACGTTAGACAGTTCCTAAAAAGGGAGAATACAGGTTCTTGACACTTAACGTTTAAAGGTTTTATTGGCCACATTAATCTTCCTCACAAAGTCTGAAGTTATCTCTAAGTTCTTAGAATGTCAAAGTAAGAAGAGAAGAAAAACTAACTACGCTAAGGGGTGGTGGGGGAGTAGCAACCTGGCGGCAATCCCTCAGACAAGTGAGTTCAGGCATCCTTTTTCTCCAGTAAGATCTTGTGCAACTCATCCGCATCCTCGCCTGTTTTTACCCGGATTAACATGGTGACTGGGACGGTGGCATTCTTCTCATCGACGGGTGGATTCGGAACACATACGATCAGGACGTTGTTCTTGCCCGTTCGGGTACATGGCATGTTGGGTGGGATCAGAACATTCAGCAGTATGTTGCCTGCGTGTCCACAAAGGAAAAAGGACGTCACGATCACACACACACCACACCATGGGTCCCCAAGACCACAGCCTTAATGTGCTAAACGTTGAAACAGGGAAGCCCTCCTGGAGCGCACGGATCTAAAACTGGGAGCCATCAGGAAGGCCGGGCGACGGGCCCGGGTGTCCCCGATACAGGTGCCAGCACGGTGTCCCACAGACAGGCCTGCCAGGCCCCGCCGAGGAGCGCCGCCTCCCACCCGCCCTCCCGGGCGCCCCCGCAGCGGCCAGGCCCTCTGAGAGGTGTCCGCGCTCACGCCAGAGGGAGAACGCACTGACACGACCCCGAGCCTTCACGAGGTCATCCCAACAAAAGCAGACCAGTGAGCAAAAAAACGTCTCTGGGGCTCACCTGCGAAGAGCGCTACCACGGTGATGGCGTCACCCACGAGTCAAGCCCACAGGAAAGAAAAAGCCGCATAGAAGCTTCTGCAACCCAGCCGGATGGGGCCTAGCGGTGCCCCGTGCCTCCTCACAGAGCCGCCCCGGCCCCCTGCCCGGGCTCCCCCAGGGCCCCCCTGCCACCTCCTTCTGGTGGGCCGTTCTAAAGGTGAGGCTGGGGGTGTGGGGTGCGGCGAAGGGGAGCCTGCAAGGTGTTCATGGCTATTTTCTACATAAAGCAGATTCCTTTAAATGGCGAATTCCCCTTCCGTGGTTATTAAGCTATCCCATTTAGCTACAGCTTCTTAGTCACATTTCTAACACAAAGTAAAATGAAAACCGTTTCGGTTACTTCTTTCCACACATGGCGGTTCTCTTACAACGCTGTCCCGCGGGTCCTCAGCGCAGCCCGTAACTGATCAGTACGGGGGCATCTGACTGGGATGAATGTTCTCTCGTTCCCTCCAAACACACCGCCACGGCTGGCATGAGCAAGGCCCAGGGCTCGGATCCAGTCCGCGGTCGGCGCTGCTGGGCCCACCCGTGCACCCGGAGCCCGAGATACCCACCTAGATTGGTGTCCGCCCGTACCAACAGCTGCGTCTTCTGATTGGCTGCAGGCTTTAGATGCAAAGTGCCCACGCCTTTCTCTTTAAATTCGTTGTCTTTCTTGTAGAACAGCTTACACCTACGGAGAAAAAGCAGCGGGGCCATCAGACCCTCAACAGACAAGTCTTCGAAGAAGCAGCTGTTGACACCTGTGTGCAAAGATCAGGATGAACCTCTGATTCGGACTGGGTCTGGGTACAAACCTAAGTTAGAAAGATGGTTACAGATTCTAGAACCCTTCCCTATTTCTCCCCAATTATTAAAATAGTGGGTCATGTGCAACTGGAAGAAACTTCCTGGAGCTCCTTACTCTGGATTCAGTCAGAGTCACAGTAGACACCCCACACTCCTGACGCGCTTCTCTGGCCCTGAGCTCCAGAGGCCGGCCGGGTCCTTGCGGGCACAGGGGCACTCTGCTCATCTCTCTTCCCCTTTCACCTACTTATTTTTGAATTTTTCTTCAGGACTCCTTCAAGTTTTGATCTACCAAAACGCTGAAATCTTGGAAATCACTTTTTTTCTTAATTCATTTGAGAGACACAGAGAGAGAGAGCACAAGCAGGGGACGAAGCAGACTCCCCACTGAGCAATAAGCCCAAGTGCAGGGCTCGATCCCAGGACCCCGAGATCATGACCTGAGCCAAAGGTAGGCGCCCACTGACTGAGCCCGCCCCCCAGGCGCCCTGCAAACACTCTTAAGCCAGGCCTAAGTGACAATAATGTAATCCAATGCGTCCCCAGCCAGCCACGTCACATGTCTCCTTGGTCATGAACACACAGATCAAACCAATGCCCGCTCCTCTGATTCAGGCTAATTAGGCAAAAGTTGCTCTTTCAGAGGTCGTCTGTGTAATTAAAAAGGAACTATTGGATTTTTTTTTTTTAAGACTTTATTTGAGAAAGAGAGAATGAGAGCATGAGAGGAGAGAAAGTCAGAGGGAGAAGCAAACCCCGCCCCCTCCCGCGGAGCTGGAAGCCCGATGCGGGACTCGATTCCGGGTCTCCGGGATCATGACCTGAGCCGAAGGCAGTGGCTCAACCAACTGAGCCACCCAGGCGCCCAGGAACTGTTGGATTCTTAAAAGTTGTCAGAAATAGTAACACTTGGGAATTCTACAGGATACGATGACTGTTACCGAACACTGCAGACTGTCTTAGATTTCTGTATTTAAAAAAAACATATCTGGGGAAGGTTCTAATATAGCACAATTGTACTAATTTCATTTCACTAGGATGAGATGCTTCAAGGTTTTTCCTTAGCTTTCTTCTGAAAGCACCAACTCTCACATAAAAACAAGTGAACAAAAAACCAAAACCGCTCTCATCGATGGGGAAGAAATAAAGGGCTGGACACTACACAGAACTTTCTGGCTGAGAAAACCCCCAAGAGCCAATCAGGTCTACAGGAGGGGAGGACCCCTCCCAACAAAGAGCAGAAGTAAAACCAAAGGTGATGTCAGTGACCCAGTGACTTTGTGCCCGAAGTGGGAGAGGGGAGGAGAGGAGGAAGGAGATGGGGCTGGGAAAAAGAAAAGCCAGTCTCCAAAGCACTTTGAAAGCAAGAACAAAAATACTACAAGAGTAGGAAACGCTCAGCAGGATATTCCTAGAATCTGTTTGTTTTCCAATGAACAGGCCAAGAATTCTCCCTTGGTCCCATTCCAAGAGCAGGCACAGCCTGACCCCAGGACGGGATGCTCAGCAAATCCTGTGGGGATGAGGTCAGCCCAGAGGCTGCCTTCCACATCTATGAAAACACGCTCAGCATATGGGTTCCTAGAACGCTTACTTACTTTTTGGAGTAAAAAGCATCTTCTTCTTTTACTTCGGTAACTACTACTTTGGGCGGCTCCTCATTCTCTTCCTCATCTCCACCTTTTAGAAAAACAACATTAAGTCAGTAAAATTTAAATCAAGAGCTTAAAAATGCCACAAAAAAAGTTACCCGTCCCCTGACACCTCCACCTACAAATTCCCCTAAGGTGTCACAGAAACCAAAAGCACACATCTAACTGTTGGGGGGTGGCGGGGGACAGGGATCTCACTGGATTTCAATTACTTTGTGAAAAATTCAGATAATTTTTAATGGGAGCATGCCTCTCTAAATGTTAATCTGGAGAAAGCCTCGGAATGAAAAACCATCATGCTTACGATTTGGTGCAGCAATTTTAACAGAAAAATAACCACAGCATCAGGATCACCCACTGCAAAAGGAAAATATCGGACAGGCTTCTCAGAGCTCCATCCCCAGATGCTCCAGTGATACTGTGTGTCCCGCTAGGGAACAATCTGTCTCAGCGACAGCCAAAGAAGAGGACAATAAAGCTGTTTCCGGGGCAGGCTGTCGGAGAAACCGCCCCAAAGCGTGTGCAGCTGCGTCTATGTGGCCCCACGCCTACAGGCTTGGGCCCCAGGCGCCCTCCCAGACGGAGCCTCAGACCCGGGGGAGATCTAGGACACCCCGATGCAAACAACGAGCCTCCGGAGACAGACCGTCTCAGGACACGCACTAAATCAAACAGCAACTCTCTGAAAAACAATTGTGGTGCTCAAACAGGTCCAAGTGGCAAGACCGAAACTCCCAACAAGGCAGCCGTGAGCGAGGCTCCCCAGGGTGGGCCCAGGCAGCGAGACTCAGCAAGCTCATGGTCCCTCTGGCACGGGGAGCAACGCGACCACCAGACAAGCCGGGAGGGCTTTACCATGGGGCATCCTGCGGGGACTGAGCCTCTTTCACGTCCCCCGCCCAGGCAGCCTCGCTGTTCCCGGGGCTGCCCGAGGAGCAGGACACCCTCCGTCGGTCAGTCGTATTTAGGGCAGAGAAATAAAAGTCTATGCCTTGCTCTGAGGGCCCTTGCCTGAGGATGGGCCAGAAGGAATGGAAGTTTCGCTCCCAGGAGAAAACGGCTGGTTTGTTTGATTCTCAAGTACCGAGACGTGAACACCTCCTGCGAAATGTACTTTTTAACTACTTACAAGTGTCTGCACACAATGTGTTCACAGGCACCATGGAATGAGGAGGGATGAGGCCGTTAACTCCTCTTTCTAGAGAGCTAAGAACAGGGAGTGAAGGGTCCGTGATTCGGGGCCGGTGTGCAGCACTGACACCACCCAAGGTGGACGCTTCTGGAAACGTGGCTGCAGTCCGACATATCGAGGGAAAGCCCGCCCATTTGTTCCCGGGGCTACGCAAAGTCTCCCCTTTTTATTCACAGTAGAGTACCATTTTGCTACGAGACTTCACCAACGACTAAATCTCCCAAACCCAAGATACGCCACGGCCACTGATGACCAATTCTTTGAGTTAAGACCCAATTCTCAAGCACTGCTAATTCACTTGATTTTTTTATGTGCAAAACCATGCGTTTAATACTTTTCAAAGTCACTGTGCCAGATATTGTTACAGTCTTCATTTTTATTTTTAGATTCTCAATCCTTGCAGCAGCCCTACAAAATAGGCCTCATTCCACTTTACAAAGAGGGAAACAACAGACTCGACTGTGTCCGAGAGCACTTCCGGGAAGCGGCAGAGTCCCACGATGAATCCCGAGCCACCTGAGCCACAAAGCTACGCTCGTGCCGCTAAACCCGAAACTCCGACCCGAGGGACTCAGGAGAAACGTCACTATTACCTTTGTGGTCGCTACTGCCGCCTTCAGCCTGTACCTCCAACGTTTTCGTGGAAAATGGTGAAGACACTGGTTTATTCTGGGTCAGCTCTTTGCCAAACAAACTGGAGTTTCCAGAAGAAAACGAAAACCCAGTCAGGGGGCCGGAGTTTAACGAGCCCAAGACAGAACTGTCGATCTTCTTGCCGAAGCTGAACGAGGCACTCGCGGCTCCCGCGGACGGCTCCGTCTTCTCGGCGCTGTCCTCCGCCCTGCTGCCGGCCAACGGAAAGGCTGAGTCTTGCTGCAGTTTTGTTGCCCCGAACAGGGAAGGGGACTGGGTCACCAGCGGCCTTTTATTAGTCTCACTTTCGGAGCTCCTGCCGCCGCCGCTCCCGTGCTGCTGCTCAATCCCGGCGAGGTACTTCTCGTAGTCTTTAAAGATGGGCGTCAGGTCGCAGAGAGGGTTCGTGTTCACGTGCTTCACGATCCAGTCCCGGACGGAACAGTTCAGGGCGGCCAGCTGCTTGTGATAGGCGTTCTGGGGGCCCGCGGCGCTGGAGGCGAGGCCGGAGGAGGAGGGCTGCTGGCTGTCCCCGTTAGTTCTGGGAGTTAAAATCTTCTTAGCCACCAAGGAGGCAGGACCATTCGCAGCAACAGATCCTGCAGGGAATTCAAGTTTGCAGTTTACTGAGAAGCTGATTTAATTGTATCACCTGGATTTTTACGCTGTTCTGTCTTCGTATTTCCTGCTTTTACTGTACCCTGTATTTCTGTGACAGTTCAGGATGTATGTGCTCTAATACTTAGGAACTGGTGATCACAAAGATCAAAGTTTATACAAGAACACGGCCTATAATATGCCTGCATTAAACTTCTACAATTTGTTTAAAATAATCTTTTCTTTGAGGCGCCTGGGTGGCTCAGTTGGTTAAGCGACTGCCTTCGGCTCAGGTCATGATCCCGGAGACCGGAGATCGAGTCCCACATCGGGCTCCCTGCTTGGCAGGAAGCCTGCTTCTCCCTCTCTCACTCCCCTCTGCTTGTGTTCCCTCTCTGGCTGTGTTTCTCTCTGTCAAATAAATAAAATCTTTAAAAAATAATAGTAATAATCTTTTCTTTGAAAAGGAGGCCAGCTTCCCCTAGAGCCATCACAATGGTTAGTATAAAACTTAATCCCCAAGGTTATAAAGACGAACAGACATTAATGCAATTAAAACCTTAACAGAAAGTTCTGGCTTAATCATACTACACATTCTGCCTCATTAAAACAAAACAGAATACATTTAAAATAACTAGCTAAGTACAATCCAACCAGCAGGATCGCTTCTGAAAACCCAAGACTGCAGCCCATGATTCCATTCTCTACTGCTAATCCCAAGAGTTCTGGACCAATTCTCTCAAAACAGGATCAGGCAGTCATCACATCCCGGATGAAATAAATCTAGAGGGGAGGATGGGTAAGGTCCTCATAGGAGTGGGCCACACGGAAAGTCCTTAGTACACAGAGAACTAACGAGCACACGGGAAGGCAAGTCTTTACAGTGGGTCCACTAAGAGCTTCCTCTTCTCCTTTCACCCCACAGGTCAATTCTGAGGGTTATTCTCATTTCACAGTTGAAGATTTGGAAGGTCAGTGGCTAAGGGACTTTAACCAGGGTCGCACAGTCAGTGACTGGCAGAGCTGAGAACAGAACCTAGGTCTATTTTGGCTCAAAAGCCTGTGTTCTACTCACTCTGCAAAGAGCCAACATCTCTCTAATTTCCATGCCTTTCATTATCACCCTGTTTCGGTTCATGCAGTCCTAGGACCCAGGACAAAGTACAAGGAAAACATCGCTGCGAAGTTATTTTTCCAAATGTCTTTACACAGATGTGAGCGGGGGGAGGGGAACCTACTCACCAAAGGCTGCCTTGCTCTCCGCGGCTGCCCTGGCGCTGGAGAAGGGAGGGGCGCTGGTTGCGCTGCTTCCGTTAGACAGTCCTTCCAGAGGCTTCCCTCCAGCACCATGACCAAATCCAGAAAACCCTCCTCCTCCAGAAGGGGCAACCAAACCTTTAAAACCTTTAAAGGCCCCTCCACTATCAGACTGAAACATAAAGAAAGAGCACACATTAGATGACTCTGTGCTTCCCAACCAGGGAAGCGAGTGTAACAGGAGCGTGTCAGCAGAAGAGCACCAGGACCCTACGGGGCCAGCGCCGAGGAAAAGCAGCAGCAGACGCGGAGACAGGGCCTGAGACCGACTTCACTCAGTGACAGCTCCGCAGCCCAGCGCCGCCTCCCTGACACAACCATGAAGACAGGGGCTCACAGTGAAACTTGTTTTTAAAAATACATTTAAGATTCAGGAGGCAAAAAAGACTAATGCAAAAAATTTGTATACACAGCCTCAGAATTATAACTGAAAACAAACATTCCAAAATGACTAAATCTCCAACGAAGCACCCTTCTTGTACTACTCAATCCAAGACCATTAGCCTGAGGGAGCAGGAGAAACATCGAGTCAGGCTGCCTGACGAGAGCACCTTACCCATTCTCCCATGACTTCCTAAAGCACTCCTGGAGCTTTGAGCTTCTAGAAACGTGAGAGTTGACTCTCAAATCTAGACCTTCCCTTGGTTGAGAAATCCAGAGGCAGCATTTTTATTCTCGATTTTCTCGCTGTTTCCATCAGCAAGGTCTCTCCAGGAGACCTTTCCTACCGCCGCTGGCTTCCTCACATCTCCAACCCACGATGCTCTGGAAATATCTGGCACTCTTTATGAGCTTCTAAACCTGCTGTCATCTGTCCCTGCTAACTCTCAGAGAAATGTTCCTCAGTTCACGTTGCTCAGCTGAAGTTACCTTTATTTCCCCATTCAAAACTAGTGGTTATACCACAGTGGGCATGATCTGCTTCCTGGATCCAAGATCCAAGGGAGGCTCTAGGAAATGCTCAATGCTCAGAAACACATCACGGAATACATGCTTCCGAACATCTGAGGGAGTGCACAAACCTGACGTTTTCACCCAAATGAATTATAATCATGATCTTACAGAAGTATTACTTAAACTAGAAACTCTTCACTTTCTGAACAGGTTGTTTAGCCTAACAATATTGCAGTTTTCAAAAAACAAAGTTTCCATGACACCCACGGGAATTTCAGACGGTTACTGACCACGGATATAATTATGACAATAAAATCTAAGCAAAAAAGGCAAAAATCTTAACTTGTATAAATTTTAATGCATGTAACAAATGCAGCGTAGGCCCTGACATTCTCATCTGACTTTCGCTAATTCAACATCCCACATACAGCGAGGCTGTGTACCCGTAAGGGTCCTGGTGCTCTTCTACCATTTTCTAACAGTATTCCACGGACAAAGTGGAAAGCTGTGAGGGGCTCCTCAGAGCCTATTATTCTGCATGAGATGTAAAAGCCACAGGCTATTTATAGTGATTTTAGAAACTATTAACAGCAAATTGGCTCTAGAATCATCACAAAAATTCAAGAACCGCTGATTTAAAAAAAAAAAAAAGGAATAGGAATGACTCAGAAAAAGGACAAAAGTGGATAGGGAGCTATCCATCTGGGCCCCATGGAACTGATATGTCCCAGGGCTGGCCAGTCTCTCGCACTTATTTTTCTCCATGGCACTGAGAGAAAAACAAGAACTACACACTCAGTGTGTTTCTTCCATCATCAGGATGTAAGTTCTACAAGGCATGGGTATTTTACCTACTCCTGCATTTACCTACCTAGCGGGTTCTGTTGAATGAATGGACAAATCCACAACAGGTGACCCTTGACTCACATGGGGGTCAGGTACGCCGACCCCCTCCCTCATTAACTACCCCCCACCCCTTGCGGATAAACGAACCCAGGCAATTCAAACCCATGTGGCCCACCAGTCAAATGTGTATGGGAAAAACTGCATTTTGGCATTGAAGCAGACGACATAACATTTCTTACAAGTTCTGAAAGTTACAGCTAAAATGACATGTGCACTTCCTTGGAGAGCCAGAGGGCTCCCCTCTCCCTTGGGACAATCTGGATTGTGGTCTACACGGTTTCTGCCTCTTCACTCTCGTTCATATGAGGCACCATCCCTCCTCGAGGCGGTCTTCCTGCGGCTTCTCAGTCTACATCACGAGCTGCCACTCCCAGCTACACCCCTCTTTCAGGCCCCTGCATGGTGATGATTCCCAGAGCTGCACCCAACCGTAACCACCCATCTACGTAGTGCTTTCCTACAGAACCTTACTGGGATGTTCCCCAGGCCCTTAAAATACATTTCCCCAAGTAAACCAATCACTTCCTCCCTAATTAAGTTATCCTTCCCCTGCTGTATCTTCTCCATGAGCGAGCCCTCCAACTTCGCTAGGCTCAATACCTACACCCAACTCATCATCAGTCTTTAAGAATGAAATGAGACCAGAGGATACTGAACAGAGCCACCACAAAGGTGCCGCCGACCAGGCTAACACCCCGCACTTCCCTCCCTTATTCCACCTGCCACCCACCTCCTCTCCTTATCGCCATTCAGCTTGAATTTGTCTGATCTACACTTTATTTCCACAGCTAAACAAAATGCACATCTCATGTTTTCTACCTTCCACGGCCCACCTCAAGGATTTTCATGAGTAAGCATTAAAAAAAAGAAAAAAAAAAGAAAGCACTTATTGATCTGACTGCTCCCAGAGGTAGAAATGCTCTGCAATTAGAAATCAAATTAGTGTTTAATACCAAAAGCGCTAAGAAAACACTCACTTCAAATCCAACATTTCTACGCTTTGCTTTCTTTATGGCTCTATTCTTCAAGACTTCCTCACTGGCCACTGAGAATGTTCCCACCTGCAGGTATACAAATTAAACAGCAGTAAGAGGAGGCCCAAAAGGAGAAGAAATGCTAAACAAAAAAGCCTGACCAAACTTACCCTACTATCTGCTGGTTTTAAAATACTGTTAATACGGGTAACCAATTATGAAGAGGGCACCTTACAATAAAGTCTTATTTGTTATCTATCTTTTGAATCCCAAAGCTACCTAGTGAACCGGCAATCTTCCAGATCTATACAAACTCAGGCTTTGAATCACAACTCAGAGGAGCGCACACAGGAAAGTTCTGACAAGACTAAGACCATCAGAAGTATGGCAGAGGAGTCTGGGATGCTCAGTCCGTTAAGCAGACAACTCTTGATTTTGACTCAGGTCATGATCTCAAGGTCAAGAGATCAAAGCCCTGTGTTGGGCTCCATGCTCGGCATGGAGTCTGCTTGATACTGCCTCTCCCTCTGCACCACCCCCACTTTAAAAGTAAATAAAGTGTTAAAAAAAAAAAGTTTGGTAAAAAACTATTCAGGACCAGTTCTTTAAATTTCAAATATATTCAAAGATATGAATAAAATTTAGAAAAAAAAAATCCAGTTTTAAGCAAAAATCTATTCTTCAAAAGCCAAAAGATACCTTAAAGATCATTAACAGTTGGTAACAGAGCCAGTTCTAAAACTTGGATGCCCAAATCTAGGATCTTACTGCAGTTTTCAAAAACAGAGTTTATTTTTATCAACGTGCACTTCATTTGAAGAGAAACCTCGCCCGTCTGCCAGTCATCTCGGAGACCACGGCTACACGCGAGGCTCTAAGGGACCCCGTCCCCATAGCTGAAGGAACCACGCCCACAATCGGGAGTTTGCTGAGGATCTTTGGCTTTATTTCAACCCTTCTTTTATCCCGTAGGGCTGGCATAAAATACTCTCTGTAGTTATTTCAGATGATGTTAAACTTAAAGAGACCTCTATACTTAACAGTATAGAAGGACAGCCTATGTTCCGATTTGGAATTAGATCGGCTATACCTGCCCCGAATTCAATGTAAGGTCCTTCCAGACTCATTTTCATTCCTGAAACATGTTAATATCAAAGGAAATCATTAGTCAGTAATCATAAATCGTACTAGGCACAGAATGTAACACTGTGCATAAGACCCGAAAAAGTTACCGAAGAATTGGTTAAAAAGCACGAAGTCAGTTAGAAATGTTAAAAAACCTTGTCAAAATATTAATATATTTGTGGTTTTGGTTTCCCTAAACATACCAATACATATATCTGTAAAGGAAAAAATGCTCATATTACAAGACAGATTCAAAAAGGAAGATGGTTTAAGAATAAGCCTGGAACAGACTTTTGCAGATTTTTTTTTTTTTTTTTTTTTTTTTTTGTAACTTAGCACTATTCTACTAACCGGAAAGGCTAACTTGGTTACAGATTCCCTTAGTGAACTGGCCAGGGAGCATTAAACTGCTGATGAGGCACTAAAAATGCAGCTGTGTTCTACTCTTTGTAAGAGAAAAATTAAAATATTTCCTCAGGGAATACCATTTTTATTTTGTTAGGAAAGAAACTAGGCCAATCTAAATTCCATTCCAATTAATGCAATTTGGGAGAGGAGGGAGGGCTCAGATCCATGTGAACATGAAATAAGACACGCCTCCGAGAGGCACTAGAGCACAGGAGGCAACCTCGATCTGAAATCTAATTATGGGTATGGCACACTGAGACGCAAGAAGAGGGGAATGACTTCTCGAGTGTGAGCACTGCCCCCTCACTGAGTTCACGACCAGATCGCTTACTCACTCTTCAGTCTTGACTAAAACAATGGGTTTAGAATACAGGAAGTCCACGAAATTCAGGAAGGTGCTTCTACAAAGGAGCAGAACATTTCAGGAATAGGCACTAGCAGAAAAAAACCACCCAAATGTAATGAACAAATTTCTATATTAACAGGGCATAAGAAACCAAACTATTTTCTGTTCAGGCTGTTCTTTAAAAGATCTTTTAATTTTACTACAAAATTGTCTTGAGGAAGCCCAAAATGAATTTAAACTTAAAAGTGGAAGGAAATCATTCTTGGGGAAAGATCTTACCTCTTCTGCTTCATCTTCTTGATCCCAGTTCCTATCTGTCAATTCCTTCTCAGCAATTCTTTTGGCCATATTTTCAAACCTAAGTTAAAAGTAAAAAGAAGTGGAAAGTGCTTTTCTAGACCAAGATAAAAGAACCTACCAAGGAATTTTTTTAAAGATTCATTTCTCTATCTGAGAGAGAGAGAGGACGCACACAAGCAGGAAGGGCAGAGGGAGAAGTGAGAATCCCAAGCAAGCATGAAGCCCGACAAGGGACTTGATCCCAAGACCTTGAGTTTATGACCTGAGAGGAAACCAAGAGTTCAATGGCTTAACTGACTGCACCACCCAGGCTCCCCCAAAATTTACGAAGAACTTTTACAAAGAATTTTAAAAATTCATTCTAGCATGAAACAAGATTTAAAAAAAAATTCCTGATACCAGTGGGAACTGCCTTCATGAGAACTTCAGACCAGGGGCGCCTGGGTGGCTCAGAGGGTTAAGCCTCTGTCTTCAGCTCAGGTCATGATCTTGGGGTCCTGGGATTGAGTCCCGTATCGGGCTCTCTGCTCGGCGAGGAGCCTGCTTCTCCATCTTTCTCTGCCTGCCTCTCTGCCTATTTGTGATCTCTCTCTGTGTCAAACAGATAAATAAAATCTTAAAAAAACAACAACAACAACAACTTCAGAGCAGTGTTATTAGGCTCTCAGTGTTATATAATACAATAAAGGGTTATGGAGGGAGGCAGTGTGGGTCTTCTAAGAACACTGGCACTCTTTCTGAACAACGAACGCTAAACCAGCTCCATGTGAAAAAAAATTAAAACCCTGACTTTTAAATCTTAAGTACTGTATATATAATCAACAAGTGCTTAATTTATTCTACGCAAATTACAATTAGCCTTGCTACAGGCAAAACATGTTAAATACTTAAAATTCCCACTAAAGATGACCCACTAAAGAAGCTCATGTTTAGATAAGAATGTTACTAAGGCACTGGAAATAGTTTCACGGCACGAGTGCTTTTTTTTTTTTTTTAAAGATTTTATTTATTTTACAGAGAGAAACACAGCCAAAGAGGGAACACAAGCAGGGGGAGTGAGAGAGGGAGATGCAGGCTTCCTGCCGAGCAGGGAGCCTGATGTGGGACTCGATCCCAGGTCTCTGGGATCATGACCTGAGCCGAAGGCAGTCGCTCAACCAACTGAGCCACCCAGGCGCCCCACGAGTCCTCTTCTTTAGGCCACAGACAGTTGATAGAAATAAATTTCCCAAGACTGAAATTTAATTACCCCAAACTATATATTGCTAAGCTAGAACATCATTTAAAAGTTCATGCAGATGTGTTAACACTCAAAATTTATATATGACCTTCAAGAATAAGCCATCGCTCAACTTCTCTAAAGCCACTGTGTCATAGGGAGGAGGCGGCGGAGGGGACGGGACTGCTGGTATTCTCTCCACAGCGGATACAAGCACCTAGCCAGAGATTGTGCTGCTCCCCATCTCACAAACTGCAATGTTTTCTTATCCTAATACATTTTTTTGCTATAAACAACAAAATTAGCACAACAACCAATAGCGACTCCATCGTGAGTGTTGTGCTGACTGTTCTCTAACTCATCAAATGAACCCAAAAAACCTTCATTTCCTCTGCTGCCCATGTTGCCCTGGGCAAGTGCCCAGTTCCTTCAGGGTTCCTGGAACCTGTCTGGACTCCAGATGGTCTTTGCCCACCTCACTTCTCAACACCACAAACCACCGGAGTGAGCTTCTAGGATTTCGTCGTCATTAAGATGCACATTTACTCCCATTTCTCTTTTCTATCTACAAAATAAAATACAAATGTTGACATCCCAAAGTCTTTTGAAATCTGACCCCCTGTAGAGCAATTACTTTGGGGACTGTCGGCTTTTAATAATATCCTAGTGCCACGGGAATTCTTTACAAGTATGTATGGGTTTTTCTTCCTGATTGTGAAATAAATGGTTTTAAAGTCCAAAATGCTGAACAAAGTATGACACTCAGCCATTACCTCAAGTCCCCCTTTTTAAAGTCTCCCCCACAAAAACCTGGTCGTTTTGCCATTAGTCTTGGTCGTTCAAACAAAAGCAAACAAGGAACCTTCTGAAGTTCCTTAGCCAACTTCAACTGTCCAGGGGCCAGGTCTGGGGGGTGGGGACACAACTCTTTCCCGGGTCAGTAACGAACACCCCCACTAGGGGGCGGAAGAGCCCAGAAGTCGAAAGACTCGTTTTTTTGCTAGGATCTATTAGTAAGTCCTTAGGGCAAAAAGAGGGTGGAGCTGAAAGTGGATAAACAAGGCGGTGAAGATGTGACATCAAACTCCTGCCCACAAGTAAAGAGATAGCCAACAGAGCAAAGCAACCAAAACCAGAGGGCAGGGATCTCGCTTTTGTTAACTGTCCCCTCCAAGTGCCCCAAACCTGCCCTCGCACAGCAGGTACCCCAGCAGTCACCCAGTGGTAATGCGGGGCCCTACTTCATTCAGAAAATACTACAAGATGCTGGCCTCTCAGTTTTGCCATTTTCTTGCTAACCCTCTGGTAAGTTATTTGGTCGCTGGGACTCACGTTCTTCATCTGCAGAAGAGGAAGGTGTGAAAATTAAGGAAAATAAAAAATAGTTCAGAATGGTGTGCAGGACACAGGAAGGGCTTAATAAATATTAAAGAAACAAGTTTTGCTAGAAGCAAAGGCTATAAAATATTTTTCCTCAAGACTGTAAAAAGCACAGGGTGGGAAAAGAGAATTCAATTACGAGCTAGGCTTTAAAATGTTTTAGCATATCCATATTTTATTTCAAAGCATGATGCCCAGACTATCTATCTATATATAATTTATTTATTTTTAATGCAAGAAGAGGAAGGGGGAAAGTCTCTGTAAAGTACTCAAGAGAAGGCCTGGCACCTAAAGACTCTTAAGTCCTGGCTATTATTAAAAATTTAGGGCTGCCTGGCTGAGTGGGTTGGGCATGCCACTCTCCATCTGGGGGTTGGGAGTTCCTGCCCCACGGTGGGTGTCCACATTACTTAAAAATAAAATCTTAAAAAAAAAACCCTTTTTTAAAGTGGGGATTGTGGTTAAAAGGGCACTAAATTTTAAAATGATTCCTAGGTATGAAGCACTGGTAGGAAATTGAAAGTTTTTAATTGGAGAAAACTAGTATTTGTGCCTGATAGTTATGCGGTTTCTCTGCCAGCAGGTACTGCCTCATGCTCGGGGTTGAATCTGTTAACATCAGTTTACCCTAAGATGAAAACAGATGTGACCACACTTGACAGAGGAAAAAAATAAAAGAACAAGGGGGCGGACCCCGCAAACTGGAACGCCAGGAAGAACGAAGTGTCAAAATTTCTTAACAGAACAGAGGAAAGGAGTGACCGATAGCTCAAGAATGCAGAACGAAGAGGTAGCATAGGGAGCAAGTGGAGAGCGGGGAGACAGCCAAGGAAAAAGAAGTACCGAGGGGAAGCGCTACGAAATAAACCGAAACGGCCAAGCCGGGATGGCCCCTGCCCAATCCGGCTCTGCCTCTGCCGGGGCCGCGGGGGCCCCGCATCCGGGCGAGCCTTACCTAAATGGGGCGTCAGTCCCGCGCCCGGCTTCACAAACAGCACCCGACTACGCGCCGCTGCGGTCATCTCGCCCCACCCTCCCCAATGACCCCTAACACCCCGCGGCCTCACCTCTCTCCTCCAGCCCAGGATCCCCCTTCCAGGTCCGAGTTCCATACCCTGACCCCGGTTCCTCCAGCCCGGGATCCCCTTCCGGGTCCGAGTTCCATACCCCGACCCCGGCTCCTTCAGCCCAGGATCCTTCCCTCCAGGTCTGAGTTCCATACCCTGACCCCGGTTCCTCCAGCCCGGAATCCCTCCTCCAGGTCCGAGTTCCATACCCCGACCCCGGCTCCTCCAGGCCGGGATCACCCTTCCAGGTCCGAGTCCCACACCCGGACCCCGGCTTCCTCCTCCCCAGGCCCGGGCCGCTCACACCGCCGCCTCCAGCACGGGATCCCTCTTCCAGGTCCGAGTTCCATACCCTGACCCCGGTTTCTCCAGCCCGGGATCCCTCTTCCGGGTCCGAGTTCCATACCCCGACCCCGGCTCCTTCAGCCCAGGGTCCCCCTTCCAGGTCCGAGTTCCATAGCCTGAACCCGGCTCCTTCAGCCCAGGGTCCCCCTTCCAGGTCCGAGTCCCGCACCCGAACTCCGGCTTCCTCCTCCCCAGGACCGGGCCGCTCACCCCGCCTCCTCCAGCACGGGATCCCCCCTCAGGTCCGAGTCCCGCACCCGGACCCCGGCTTCCTCCTCCCCAGGCCCCGGGGTGCCGTACCTTGTCTGACCCCGGGTTCCTCGTCCCCAAGTCTCGGACCCGCAGCTCGGCTCCCCCTTCCAGGCCCAATCCCGTGCCGGGACCCCGGCGCCCCTCCCCTGGATCGGCCCCTTCTCCTGCTACGCTTCCCGCCTGCCTCTCACCTCCCGGGCGGCCGCCGCCGCACTCGCTGGGCTATGGGTGCGGCCGAAGCCGGGTGAGCGACCGCGAGCAGGTGCGAGGTTGCAGCCGCGGGCCTCGGGTGTGAGGCGGCCGCCGCTCTCCAGGCTGAGCGTGCCCGGTCGCTTCCGGTGCGCCGAGATTCTCCAAGAACTTGGTGATCAGCAAGCCTTGGGTCTCCAACACCATGTCCTCCAGGGGCCTCGCGTCTGTGTGTTCGCCAGTGAGGGAGAGTAGTAAGCTCAACCAGAGCCCGCCGGAGGAACAGCGCCCAGCGTGCCCCAGGCCGCCATTTTATAACTCCAATCTGCCCCTCCACCCCCGCGCAAACCAATTCTATAAAAAGGGAGGAAGAAACGCCCGCGTCCGGTACTGCGCAAGCGCGCCGGGGGCTTGGCGAGCAGTACCTCCCTCCGCGGGCAGTGGAGCGTCACGCAGCGCAGGCGCTCAGCCGCCTGGAAACCGTCGCAGGGAGGAGCGCGCCCGCCCAGCGCATGCGCGCGCATGCGTGCACTCTCGCACGCGCGGGCCTCAGCTGGAGAGCCGGCGCCCGCGGCGGGAGTTTACGCGCGGCGGTCACGTGTCGGCGGCCGGCGGCCTCTGAGGAGCGGGTACCGCGCGGGCGGCCGGAGGTGGACGAAGCGCGTTTGCGAAGCGCTGGTGACGGCACGGTGGTCAGCCTGTGAGCGCGGCCGGGGCTCGGGGTGTTCCCTGCGAGGTGCTGAGAAGAGGCCGGCGGTGGTCGGGAAACGTGAGTGACAATGGGATGCTCGGCGTCGCCGTCCTGTCCCCGAGAGCTGCCCCCCTCCCCGCGACCCTGCCTTGATGGCCTGCGACGTGCCTGGCCGCCGAGGGCAGGGAGGCCTGGGACTGCGGAGCGCCGAGGACCGGCCTCGGTCGTGGAGGAGGAGAAACGGACCGGACCCAGTGGCCAGCCAGCTCGTATTTGTTTTCCTCGGTGGGCGCCCTGGAGGCGGAGTAACGTGCCCGGGATCGCGCGGCCCGTTAGCGTCCACGAGGAGGCGGCCCCGCCGCGGAACTGTTCTCGTGCTTTTGTTGGGAAAGTGCAGCGGAGCGCCGCAGGAGCTTGGGGCTGGGGCCCCGTGCCCCAGTGAGCGGTGCCGCTGAACGGAGCGAGTCGGGGGTGTGCACCTGCCCTTGCCCAGTGGTCCGCGAGGCCGTCGGCGTGGGCACCGGGGGAATCCGGCCCTGCCGGAACTCATTAGGAAACATGATTCAGAAAAGGAGCATCCTCAGAGCAGTGGGAGCGGGAGGTTATGGATATTCAGGATTTGAAAGTCGCAAGGTTTGTGCATCCATGCATGCAGCAGACCAGTTAGCGTATCATCTGCGTTTAGGAGCCCTCCCGAAAAGCCCATCCTTGGACCACTGTGTTAAGGGCTCTTCATCCAGCTGGACTGCACACCTAAGGGTTAAAACCAGGTGGCGCCCGCGTTGGGCATTTTAAAATAAAGGCAGGTTTATTGCCTGTCGTCGTGATGGTGACTTCCCCTAAGACAAGAATCCAGAACGTAGGTGAGGCCACAGGTTTGGGGGTTTTTTTCCCAGAGGATAGATAGGAAAAGAAGGATCCAGCCAGAGAACCGTATTGGTTGTTGTCTGTTTTCTGCCCTGCCCTTGCGAAGTGGATGGAATAATGTGAACAGTATGTGTGACTAGTAACCCGTGTTTTATTTCATGGTCATTAGTGGCACGCTCTGGTGTTTTTGTCTTTATCAGTAAAAAGACAACTTAGAGTAGAGCCCCTTCTGGGTGATGCTTGACTTACCAGAGCCCGGGTCTTACTTCCAGCCCAGGGTCCCTTTCCACAACCAGGGGATGCCTGCTGTTGGGGACTCCACAGCTGTTTGATGCCAGGTCCCAAGTGGCCACCCATCTCCTCCATCTGCCCGAGGTCACCTTTCCTGTACCTCTCAGTGACTGTTGTAAACTCTCATCACTCAGAGCTTTCCAGCCACCTTCCTCCCTGTTCCTCCTCCCAACCCCCAGTCTCCCCTCTGGCTTCCCCATCGTAGTGCATTATAGGCACCCTGTTCGTTGCCAGATGAATGAGCCCTTCTTTTTTCTTCACTGAGAGAAAGAAATATCCCAAACTTTCCCGACCTACCTTCTGTCCAGTAGCTTCTGAATCTCCATATTTGGTTATGTGGGAAGCCCATTCATTCCAAAATGTTTCTAGTGCCTTTTTATAAATTGAGCAGTATTTTTTTTAACACTAAAGTATAAATTCTAGATTACTTGCAGTGTAATGTTTAGGCTGTTACCATAGAAAGGACACAAACAGGTAAGTAGTAGTAGCCTTTCACATATATACAGTTGACCCTTGAACAACACAAGCTTGGATTGTGTGAGTCCACCTACATTTGGGTTTTTTTTCAATACATACAATATAGTAGTGTAAACGTATTTTCCCTAGGATTTTCTTAACATATTTTTTTCTCTAGCTTACTTTATTGTAAGTTCAGCGTATAATGCATATAACATACAAGACATATGGTAATTGACTTCATGTTTCCAGTAAGACTTCTGATTAACCATAGGCTATTAGTCATTAAGTTTTGGGGAGTCAAAGTTACACTTGGATTTTTGGTTGCTGGGGTGGGCAGTGCCGTGACCCTAACTCCCATGTTGTTCAAGGATCAACTGTATTTATTTTTGAAACGTGGCTAGTTAAAATCAAAATCACAACTTACATTCTTTCAGTAATGCAACATTTCTCTTGTGAGACTAAGGGAAATAGTGCATTTACTTCTTAATTACATATTGTAGCATGAGGTGATTGATGCCTTTCTAATGTAAATAAAAGATTGAAGTGTACAGTGGCCCTGTAGCTAACTTGCACATTATGCGGTGGAATCAGTGCTTACTGAAATAATAGCTTTAAACTGTAAGTCAGGAGAATCGAGGCGGTTCGCATGCTGAGCTCTCTGCCTCCACTGAATTTGGCTGTGTTTAGTGAAGCTTTTTGTAAAATCTGTGAAATCGTTCTCCAAAGGTGTGAGGCAGTATTTCTGAAATCTGCCTTTCACTTTGCTTCACCTCCGAGGATTTTTATGGTTGCCCAAGCTGGATCATCATCTTCCTTATGTCCGGTAAATCAATTCCCAGAGATGCGGGTTTATCTACTCTGTCTGATTCAGGATGAGTTCATGGCAATGTCATCTTGCTCTTTTCCCACTAGAGTTCTACCAGCCGACAGGAACCACCACTGGATCAGCTTTGTCACTGTGATCAAGTCCTAAATGTCTTGGGTAATTCAAGCCTATTTGAACCTGGTGAAGAAAATTATAAGATAAAATCTGTCAAATTCCAGCTGCGTCTTGGCCTTTGGTTTAGGTAGGCTTGGACTTTGAATTTGGCATCATTGTCTATTAAGACTTCCCAGAAAGCACGGAACAGTGGGAAGCCTACAGTTTACCACGTGCTCCTAATGCTAAGGAATTGAAACAAGAGGTTCTACCATGGAATAGGACTGCCAGAGTTCCCAACTTATAGAAGCCTCCACCTCCTTTGTATCTGGGGTGACCTCTTTAAGTCTAGAAATGCACTTGGCGCTTTTCTTTTTATAGTGGGTCATTTGTTGAAGAGAATCTGTCCTGTCCTGGAGTATCTTTTATCTAAACAAAGGAAAGAAGGATTGGCACAAAAGGATAGGTAGCAGGCAGCGCTGAAAAGAGTATCGCACACTGCTTCTCTCATCCCGTTCTCCAGTTCTCCATGCAGGTGGCTTGGTGTATTGAAAAATGATGTCCACGGTCAAGAGAAGGTATGTTGTACAGGCAGCAGAATGAAGAATTTCATGTCGTCATCACCAGACCACAGAGCATGGAATTCTTAAATCAGTGTGCCCCAAACTCAAGAGTTCTTGGAAAGATACATGTTTCCCCAGACTAGTCTGAGATCTGGAAATCGAGGGCACGAGGTATCTACAAACAGGCAACCCCCCTCTCCCCCCGCAAGAGTCTCATTTCCTCCCCTGCTACTTCCTGCCTGAATCTGACCCTAGGGAAAAGTCTAGTAGTTGGGAAGGGAGAGGTTATCCGAACTGAGAGAAGAAAGGAGGATGAACGAAATAATATAGTATGGCAATGAACACTACAAGCTCTGGAGTTAATTGTCTGGAGTTTGATTCTTAAACATGCCACTTGCCCTCTTAAGGGCCTTAGACAAGCTGTTGAACTCTGAGCTCAGTTTCCTCATCTGCAGATTGAAGGTAAAAATAACACCTTCATTGGGTGATAAGGATTAAATGAGAGCATATGTGTACAGCACCCAGAAGAGACTTAATAAATGGGCCATTGTTATTAAGACACTAGCCCCTGTTTTTAAGTTCCCTGGAGCTTTTGTTCCTCCCCACCACAAACACTGAGAGGTTTTAAATTATTTTTTCTGATGGGAGTCTTGTTTTAAAAGGTTTTAGTTATGAAATGATAATTCACTTTCCCTTTACTAAATCAAAAATGCTACTAACATTCAGAGGTTTTGGCTTCCACACCATAACTAATAAGATTGCACTGAGTTCTTATAATTCCAGCTGAAAGCAAAGAACTGTGATGTTTTAACTGGAGTAGTTTTATTATTAGATATGATTTCCAGTAGGCATTTCAAACGCTGCCCAAGGGTCAGGGACTCCCTGTTCCCCTTTACAGATTCTAGACTAGACCTTTCTCAATAGCAACATATTTGGCTTCATAATAAAAAAATTATATCGAGATTTAGCTGGATTCTGTCAACACTGAGCAGTGCCTGACATTTTGTCCTAGAGATTCCACTGCATTGGACACTCCCAACATTTCACATCTTACGTTTTTGTATTTTTCGTATCTCAGGCATCAGTGCAAAAGGATGAAAACAAACTGCTGAATTATCTAGAGCTCTCATTTTTTTTCTCTTGAGGCTTTACAGTCATTGAGAAAAGAGTGGCAATATGTAGTATATATAAAGCCCTCAAAATACTGTGAATTATATGAAGTAACATGTATCATTTTTCTGGGAATGAAATTAGCTGACAAGAATTAAAGAAAGAAAGAAAATCTTTGGGAGGTGTTGTTACCCAGTAGTGGCAGAGGCAAAAATTGTGAGTTCCAAAGCAAGAGATCCCCGTGGGTAGAAGCCACAAAGGGCACATTCACAGCCTTGAGGCTGAGGGGCCTCAGTGAATGGGGTGTGAGTGGAGAGCGGGTGGGGCTGGCGGTGGAACGGGAAAGTGATTAAGGCATCTGGGTCTTCCAGACGAAGCTGGAGAGACTGCACAGGAGCAGATCCACTGTATCTTTGAAGAGACCCAACTCTTCTTCCACCCCCCTCCACATCTAAAGGGTTCCCTGTGTGCAGGCGCTTTTCCAGATGCTGCTGAGGATGGTGTCTGGCCTGCCCCTGAGACTCTTAGGAATATTGTGATGCAAACACAGTATTTGTGAGATTCCTCTCCTAAGCCAGCCCATCGGAGACACTGCTCTCCCTGCCCACCTGCTCGCTGCTGCTTCATCCCTGGATCCCTCAACTGCTTTCATGTCTGGCCATCTCTGATTCTTAGCCTCCTTTCTGTCTGGCCACCCCTTACCTGCCACATAATTTTTCTCCAGGTCTGTGGCTTTAGGGGACTCTTTTGTTCAGGAAGAAGAGAGGGACAGGCTAAGTATACACATTTAGCAATGCACAAATGCCTGTACATTGTTTACTGCCAGGCGAGCTTAGGTTCTGTTACCTGGAGTATGATGTTTAAAACACCTTCCTACTCTGAGTAGGCACAGGGAGAGGCAGCATAGAAGGTAGAGGTTAAGAACCCAGGGCTCTGGAAACAGGCTGCCTTCATTTAAGAGCAACTTTCATTTCCTAGCTTTGTGGCCTTGAGCAAGGTACTTCATTTCCATGGCTGTTTCCTCATTTCCAGAATGGGGAATGATAGTAGTAGTCTGTCTAATAGGATGCTCGAGCTTATATTGAGGTTACATGATTGCAGTGCTGAGAGTGGAGCCATTGGCGCATGAGCACCCCAGAAAGGTTAGTTCTTACAAGTGTCAGTTCTGGGGAGCCTTGTCTGAAGAAGCGTGTGGACACAATGAGGCTGACTTAGAAGATACAACTGTAAGGACAAGGGGACAGGCCCTGCAATCTAAGGGAAGGTGGAAGGACTCAGGCATGCTCAGAGAAGAGAAAACTCAAGAGGACAGTTTTTTTCCCCAGATTCGAGGCAGTTCTCATGATGTGTCTCTTTTGTCCCAGTCTGTATGGCTGCAAAGTGAGGGACTTTGAAATGGTCCTGGAGGAAATGAAGGAGACAGAGTTGAGAGGGTAGAGTTTCATGGTCACACCACAGTCTGAATCCCAGCTCTGTCCTCACCATCTGTGACCTGCAGCTCTACTCACTAGCTCAGTTCATCTGTAAAATGGAAATATTTTGATTGAAAGAGGCAACAGGGATGGTTTGTGGTGGGGCATGACATAGAGAACAAAGGCAAAAGAAAAGAATTAAACTTCCTTACAACTTAACAGCCCACTGACGAGTCCTTGAGACAAGCAGAGTGACCTTCCTTCAAGAACTTAGCTGCCTCAATTGCCAAACTGTGGAAAGAGCCAAGGATAAAGATGTGGTCCATATATATATGGAATATTACGCCTCCATCAGAAAGGATGAATACCCAGCTTTTGTAGCAACATGGACAGGATTGGAGATTATGCTGAGTGAAATAAGCCAAGTAGAAAAAGTCAAGTATCACATGGTTTCACTTGTGGAGCATAAGAGGTAATATAGAGGACAGTAGGAGAAGGAAAGGAAGTGGGAAGTAGGGTATTTATGGGAGGGAAACAAAACATGAGAGACTTTGGACTCAGAAACAAACTGAGGGTCTTGGAGGGAAGGGGAATGGAAGAGCTGGTGGTGGGTGCTGAGGGCACGTATTGCATGGAGCACTGGGTGTGGGGCTTAAACATTGAATCTTGGAACACTGGAAATAAATTAATTAAAAAAAATAACTCAGCTGCCTCCATGTGAATACTTTGCCTGAGAACTAAAGGCAACTTTACTTTCCCATCCTCCCAACCTCCAGGATCCTATAAGTCTACTTCAGCATATAAAATTTCCTTTGGAAATTATCTTTAATTATCTCTATCCACCCTCCGCCCCCCACAAGATACATGTTAGCAATCACTGCCAAGCATATGACCCTCCGATACACATCCGAAGGGTCTCATGGATAGGGTTTTACCAGTAGTATATGACCTTTTCCTAACAATAGCTAGCCCTTTAAGGCCCTGGAAACCTTGCTTCCAAAATCCCTCAGGGACTTATGCTATCCCTAACCCCCTCCCAACTTGAAAGCGTGTAATGGGCTACTCCTCACGACCCCAGTGCAGCTCTTCCTGCCCATGGGTCTGGTCCTCATGCTTTAATAAAACCAACTTTTGGCACCAAAGATGTCTCAAGAATTCTTTCTTGACTGTTGCTCCTGAACCCCAAAATTTTCACATCAGGGCAGGAGGATATCACCAATCCAAGATCTGGCCTTCAGCTTGGCAAGTGTAAGCTTGTCGGTCACTTGCCCGTAGATGATTTTGGCGAATATATATGTCAATGCTGTAGTGGGTTGAATGGTGGCTCCCAAAAGGGGTGCCCCCGTCCTCTTTTCCAAATAAAATAACATTTACAAATTCCTGGGATTGGGGCTTTTGCTGTCTTTGGGTGGCCAGTGTTTTTCAACCTACTACCATGGACCCAGGAGACGAAATATGTCCCTCAACTAGGTGTTTGTTTCTCACTTGTGTTTATATTTCTAATACATCCTATGGGTTAATATTCAAAAATACAAAAGGAGATACAGAGAAAAATGTGTTATTTCTTGATCTCAAATGGGCTTATGTGGCTATATTTCCTTTCTGATCATTTAGCTGTACCCTTTCTCTGTGTATCTAACTTTGATTTAAAAATTTTACTTGCTCTTACAAAATGTAGATTATTGCTAAATGAACTCTGATTTTAAAAATCAAATTAATCTTAGTTGCATATTAGTATTTACAAGTAAAGATAGACTTGTAAAAAGAATTTTTTTACCTGCTGAAAACCATACATCTTTCTAACCCTGAATTTTCTCTTATTTCTTCACCTGAATGTGTCCCCTACTTTTTTGCTTACTCCAAATTCCTCTTTATCTGTCAAAGCCTATCTCACCTCCTGCCTTTCCTGAATGTCCCAGCTTTATAAAAATTTTTTAAAAAATGATTTATTTTAGAGAGCCCAGAGTGGGGGGGGATAGCAGAGATTATATATAGAGAGAGAATCTCGAATGGACTCCCCACTGAGCTTGGAGCCTGATACAAGGCTTGGGGCTTGATTCCACAACCCTGAGATCATGACCTGAACTGAAATCAAGAGTCAGACACCCAACCAACTGAGCCACCCAGGCACCCCCTGAGTGCCCCAGCTTTTGATCGCCCCTACTCAGAATCCCACAGCACTTTCAATGTCATACTCTGTGGCATCTTCATCTACTGAGTTGGCCCTTGAAGTGAGAGATTGTGGGGGTGGGTGGGTAAGAACATAGGAATGTAGGGTCTTCCATGTACACTTAAGATCCTGGAGCAGTGGTTTCCAACTTATGGTCTTGTGCTCTCCAGAGGTCTTAAAGATGTGGTAATGGGTTTAATCCATTTAAGACAATCCAGGGGATTGCTGAGGTGGTAAAATGAGTGAGACAGGGTCCCTGCTTGCAGGGATTCAGAATCTAGAGGGGGATGCAGTCACATAACCACAGGATTGCAATGCACTGGACTAGTGACACAACAGAGACACAATCAGGGTGTCTGTGTGTGCAGGAATGCACACTTAGCACTCCTTACGCTCCAGAAGGTCTGTCTCTAGCCACACATGCACACCCATGACAAGTCCTTACAGGTCAACATAAGTGGCAAATTTGAGATGTTAAGTATCACATGGTTTCACTTGTGGAGCATAAGAGGTAATATAGAGGACAGTAGGAGAAGGAAAGGAAGTGGGAAGTAGGGTATGGCAGTTCTCGATGTGGCCTGCTGATCACATCTGACTGACACACTATCTTTGATTTTTATCAGTGAAGAATTTGTAAGTTAATAAGTATACGTTGACAGATGAAATCTTTCAAAACCAGGGAGTTCACCGGGGAAAGTGAACAAAGGGCATAAAAAATCAGTCCTCTAGCAGGCGATGTCCTAAACTCACTTGTGTTCCGCCTGTGCTAGTTGTTTGTTCTGGGCTGATGTGTGCCCCCCATTCATGTTGAAGCAGTAACCCCCATAACTCAATGTGGCCGCATTTGGACATAGCATCTTTAAAGAGGTAATTAAAATGAGGTCATGAGGGGGGTCCCACCCTAGTATGATCGCCAGCTTTACAAGAAGAGATGTGGACACGTGCATATACAGAGGGATGATCACGTGAGGACACAGGGAGAAGGCAGCCATCTGCAAGCCACTGGGGGAGGCTTCAGAGGAATCCAACTTTGCCGACACGTTGATTTCAGAGTTTTCGCCTCTAGAGTGAGAAGATACATTTCTGTTGCTAAGATATCCAGTCTGTAGTATTTTATTCTGACAACTCTAGTAAATGAATATGTTTATTGATAACCTTCTTATGTTGAAAGGTAGATCTTGGCTTGTTCTTGGCGCTCAGGAACCCTCACTTCCTGTCCCCAGTGCATCTGTTCAGTCCTCTCTCCCAATGCTCCCGTCCTTGCCTTCTACATCCTCTGGCCTCTCAGTGTTCACCAGCTACCTCTGCCTTTTCAAGTCTCAGTCCTTGCTGGAGGTTCTGTCTTCCTGGGTTGCTGTTTCTTCTGGTCAGACCTCTGAAAACCTCAAATGTGTGCTTTGTGGAGCCTTTCAGAACTCCCAGGCTGGGTTAGAAGCACTGATCAAGTTCTGTTCTCATGAGATGCCCCTTCTTACGAGATGCTTCTGAAGCCTAGGGCCTTGTCTGATTCATCTACCTCTCTCGAGAGGTGGTATGGAAGTCTGCTGTAACAAAATGAATGGGGTGGCTTAAACAACAGATATTTATTTTCTCACTGTTTTAGGAGTAGAAAGTCCCAGATCAAGCTTTAGCAGGGTCTGTCCCTGGCCAGGAAACCACTGCCTTCTCGCTGAGTCCTCATGGCCCTTCCTCTGTGGGTGGTGTGTTCTGAGGGAAAATAATAAAAAGTAAATAAAATCTTAAAAACAACAACAACAACAACAAGATATCAAAGGTAGAAGCACTTTTGGAATGGTGGACTACGGACCTCCAAAAATCAACTAACCTTCCACTAAAAAAGCAGACCAAAGTACATGAAACAAAAAGTAACAGAAATGAAGAGAGAGGTAGACAGTTCGACAATAATAGTTACAGACTTCAATATCCAGCTGTCAGTAATGGACAGAACACGTTGGCAGAAGATCTCTAAGGAAACAGATGACTTAAACAACACTCTAACCCAGCTTAACCTAACAGGCATCTTTAGGCCACTTCACCCAACAATAACAATACACATTCTTCTCAAGGGCATATAGCACATTCTCCAGGGTAGACCATATGTTAGGTCATAAAGCCTCCTAAAGTTAAAATGATTGAAATCATACAAAGTATGTTCTCAAACCACAATGGAATGAGAAGAAAAATCAATAAAGGAAGGAAATTTGGAAATTTAAAAATATGGGATTTAAACAGCACACTCATAAATAATGACTAGTCGAAGAAAATCATCAGTGAAATTAGGAAATACATAGAGATAAAAGAAAACGAAGCCAAAATACCAGAACTCAAGAAAAGCAGCAAATGCCATACATAGAAAAAAATTTATATTAGAAAGAAGATCTCAAATCAAGGAACAAAACTTCCACTATAAGAAATTTTAAAAAAGTGGGAATAAATGAAATAGAAAAAATAAATATAATAGAGAAAGATCAAGAAAAACCAAAAATAGATTTTTTGAAAAGATAAAATTAACAAAATTTTAGCTACACTGACTAAAAAGAAAAGAGAGAATACTCAAATTGTTAAATCAGAAATTAAAGAGGAGCTATTAAATGGACTTCAAGCAATAAAAAGGACTCTAAGCAATATTATGAATAATTATATGCTAAGAAATTATATGACCTAGATGAAATGGACAAATGTTTAGGTATATAAATGTTTATAATTGTATCTTGTTGCTTTAAACTTTTTATTAATATATAATATCCTTTGTCTTTGTATCCTTTTTTGATTTAAAGTCTATTTTCTCTGATATTAATAGATATTAATAGAGCCACCCCTGCTTTCTTACTATTTGCGTGGAATATTTTTTTCCATCCTCTCATTTTCAGTCTATTTGTATTGTTTGGATCTAAAGTGTGTCTTGTAGACAGCATATAGTTGGATCATGCATTTTTATTCATTGTGCCAAACTCGGTCTTCTGATTGGAATATTTATTTCATTTACAGTTAATTACTGCTGAGAAAGACTTTGGTCATTTTGCTATTTCTTTTCTGTACATCTTACAGCTTTTTTCCCCTTCATTTTCATTACTACCTTCTTTTGTGTTTAGTTGACTTTTTTTGCAGTGGAATGTTTAAATTCCTTTCTCATTTCCTTTTGTAAAAATCCTAGGGCTGGGCGCCTGGGTGGCTCAGTTAGTTAAGCGACTGCCTTCTGCTCAGGTCATGATCCCGGAGACCTGGGATCGAGTCCCACGTCGGGCTCCCTGCTCCGCGGGAAGCCTGCTTCTCCCTCTCTCACTCCCCCTGCTTGTGTTCCCTCTCTGGCTGTGTTTCTCTCTGTCAAATAAATAAAATCTTTAAAAAAAAAATCCTAGGGCTAATTTCTCTGTGGTTACTATGGAGATTACATTTCACACTCTAAAGTTATAATACTGTAATCTGAATTTATATCAGCTTAACTTCAATAACATCCAAGAACTCTGCCTCTTTTTTTTTTAAGATTTTTTTTTTTTTTACTTCTTTGAGAGAGTATGTGAACAAGAGAGCAAAGCAGGAGGAGCAGAGGGAGAAGGATAAGCAGACTCCCGCTGAGCAGGGAGTGTGATGAGGGGCTCCATCCTAGGACCTTGGGATCACAACCAGAGCCAAAGACAACCACTTAACCACCTGAGCCACCAGGTGTCCCATAAGCTCTGTTTCTTTACAGCTCTGTCCTCATCCCTTTTGGTTGTTGATGTCCCTCAAATTAATATCTTTATGCATTTTATGCCCAAACAAATTAATAATTCTTGTAAATGTAATCCCATCTTAAATTATGTAGAAAAAAATTTGGAGTTATAAGCCAAAGTAACAATAATATTAGCTTTTAGACTGATAATTCTTTTAATGTATGTCTCTTAAATCATGGAGAAAAAAATGCATTTATAAACCATTGCTACAATATTAGCTTTTAAACAACTGTCCATGTACTTACCTTCATTGAGGTATTTATTTCTCTACAGCTTTGAGTCACTGTCTGGCGTCCTTTAATCTCACCTCTCCGGACTCTCTTGGGCATTTCTTGCAGGGCAGGTCTAGTGGTAATGAACGCCATCAAATTTTATTTATCTGGGAATGTCTTAATCTCCCTCACTTTTGAAGGATATAGGATTCTTGGTTGATGGGGTTATTTACTTTTTCATTTAGCATTTTGAATATATTGGCTCCCTGTATTATGGCCTCCAAAATTTCTGATAAGAAATCTGCTGATAGGGCGCCTGGGTGGCTCAGTGGGTTAAAGCCTTTGCCTTCGGCTCAGGTCATGATCTCAGGGTCCTGGGATCCAGGCCCACATAGGGCTCTCTGCTCAGCAGGGAGCCTGCTTCCTCCTCTCTCTCTGCCTGCCTCTCTGCCTACTTGTGATCTCTCTCTCTGTCAAATAAATAAAATCTTTAAAAAAAAAATCTGCTGATAGGGGTGCCTGGGTGGCTCAGTTGTTAAGCGTCTGCCTTCAGCTCAGGTTGTGATCCTGGAGTCCTGGGACTGGGCCCTGCATCGGGCTCCCTGTGGCGCGAGACCTGCTTCTCCTTCTCTCACTCCCCCTGCTTGTGTTCCCTCTCTCTCTGTGTTTCTATCAAATAAATAAAGTCTTTATTTAAAAACAAAAAGAAATCTGTTGATAATCTTATTGAGGATCTCTTATATGATGATTTGCTTCTCTCCTATTACTTTCAAGATTTGCTTTTTGTCTTTCACAAGTTTAATTATATTGTGTGGGTGTGGGTGTCTTTGGATTCATCTTTCTTGGACTGCATTGAGCTTCTTGAATGTCTATATTTGTGTCTTTCATCAGATTTAGGAAGTTTTTAGCCATTATTTCTTCAAATATTCTCTCTTTTCCTTTCTCCTATTGTGGGATTCCCACAATATGTTGAGCTCCCTGATGGTGTCCTACTGGTCCATTAGGCTCTGCTCATTTTTTTCCATCTTTTTTTCTTTCTATTCCTGAGAGTTGATAACTTTCCACTGTCTTAACTTCAAGCTCAGGGATACTTTTTTCTTCTTTCTCAAATCTGTCTTTGAATCTATATAGTGAATTTTCCATTCCATAGATTTTTTTTTAAAAAAATTATTTTTAAGTGATCTCCACACTGAACATGGGGCTTAAACTAACAACTTTGAGATCAAGAGTTGAATGTTCCACCAACTTAGGCAGCCCATGTGCCCCATGAATTTTCCACTTCAGTTATTATACTTTTCAGTTCCAGAATTTCATTGTAGGGCTACTGTTCCTTTATTCATAGTTCGGTTTTGTTCCTACCTCATTTTCTTGACTTTCTGCACATCTTCCTTCAGTTCTTTGAACACCTTTTTTTTTTTTTTTTTTTTAAGATATTATCTATTTATTTGACAGAAACACAGCTAGAGAGGGAACACAAGCAGGGGGAGTGAGAGAGGGAGAAGCAGGCCTCTTGTGAGCAAGGAGCCCAATGTGGGGCTCTATCCTGGGACTTCAGGATTGTGACCTGAGCTGAAGGCAGATGCTTAACAAATGAGCCACCCAGGCACCCCAGTTCTTTGAAGAGCTTAACCACTGTTGTTTTACAGTCTTTGTCTAGTAGATCTACTATCAGGTCTTTTTCAGAGACAGATTCTGTTTTGGTTTTTTCCCTTTGAATGGGCCCTACTTTTTTGCTTCTTTGTAGTCATTGTGGTTTTTGTTGTTTTTGAAAACTGGACATTTGAATCTAATAATGTGGTAATGCTAGAAATCAAATTCTCCCTCTTTCCTGGGGTTTGGTGTTTTTTGTTATGATTTTTTTAATTGTAGGCGGTCTCTGTGCTGAAGATCAACCTGAAGTGTAAACTTAAGGTCTTCTCGGGTCTTTTCCAAGCCTTTCCCTGGGCATGCATGGATCACTTTCTAATTTTTCCCTTCTATGCAAGTATTTCAGAATGCCCTAGTGTTTAGTGTCTGGCTTCCAAGAGGGGAAAGGAGAGGGAAATGAAGGTGGGGGAGAAGTAAGGGCCACTGGCCCTTTAGATTCCCAGAAGTCACTTGAGCCTGGGGGAGAGGGGCTTGCAGCAGTGGATGAGTGCAGCAGCAAAGACTGCCCCCTTCTGTCTGCACCTCTGACCAGAAGACGCAGTCAGTGGCCGGGGCTGAGGTCACCAGGATCCGGGTGTGGGAAACAGGGTCCTTTTTGTCCTCCCTAGCTCTTACCATCAGTGTGCAAGCTACTGTAGGAACCAGCTATGTCCAGCGTCCTTTATTAAATCTTTTTCTTTTTGAAATACCAGCTTGCTATATATTGTTTCATATATGCATAAGTCTATTTCAGCTCTTTATAGTTCAAATCACAATATGTTATCTCATACCAATTGCTTAATTATCATGACTTCATAGTAAGTCTAGATAACTAGCAAAGTAAGTCTCCCTGCATTATTCAAAGCATCCTTGGTTATACTTGGCCCTTTGCACTTACACATACATTTTGGAATTGGTCTACAAGTTCTTTAAAAAGCCCTGTTGAGGGGCGCCTGGGTGGCTCAGTTGGTTAAGCGACTGCCTTCGGCTCAGGTCATGATCCGGAGACCGGGGATCGGGTCCCGCATGGGGCTCCCTGCTCGGCGGGAAGCCTGCTTCTCCCTCTCTCAGTCCCTCTGCTTGTGTTCCCTCTCTCGCTGTGTTTCTCTCTGTCAAATAAATAAACAAAATCTTAAAAAAAAAAAAAAGCCCTGTTGAGATCTTTTTGTGAAATTGCATCTAATATAAACATTTAATTTTAGTTTGAGGAGAATTCCTATCTCTAAATATCAAGTTTCCTCACCCATTTGTTACTCAAAAATTTTTATGATTTTACACATCTTTTGTTTGATTTGCTCCTAGATACCTTAAATACTTTGTAACTATTGTAAAATGGTTTAAAAATTAGTTTCCAGATATTTGTTGTGGGCATATAGACAAATCAGTAACTTTTGGATATTCATCTTCGATCCTACAATCTTACTGAACTCTCTTCCAGCAGTGGCTTGTGCGTGGTCCTCTTTGATTTTCAGTGTTGGAGCCTCTGAAGACATGACTGTTTTGTTTGTTCATTTCCAACATAGGAAGAGAGAGAGAGAGAGAGAGAGAGAGAGTTTTTTCTTTGACAGCATCGGTGAAGATGGGGTGGAGTGGAACAGTGGAGGGCAAGGATAGAAATACTATTACTCAGTCCTGAATTATAGTTGCTGAGTTCTTCTTTGACTCATGAATTAATTTGAAGTTTATTTTCAAAAATTGTAACTTATACATATTTTTTACTTATTTTTTGTCCCTGATTTCTATTTTTATGATAGTGAATTCAGGCATTGTTCTTTATTGTATTGATTTTTTTGTATTTGTTGAGCCTTGCATTATAGCTGAGTACATGATCAATGGTCGTAAATGTTCACTGTGTCCTTGGAAAGATGGTGTATTCTCCCACTTTGTGGATTTGTCAATCTCCTTATAATTCTGTCAGTTTGGGGTTTTATGTTTTGAGATTATGTTGTTAGGTTCAAAAGAGTTTCAGAAATTTTGTGTCTTTGTGAGAAAAATGTTCCTTTTATCATAGCCTCTTATCTCTAATGATAATTTCTGTCTTTTAGGGTTTTTTCTGATACCAAAGTAACTGCACCTGCTTTCTTTTGGGTAATATTTGCCTGGTAAACCATTTCTCCTCTCTCTAGTTTCAGTCTTTCAGGTGCTTCAGCCTTGGTGTGTTTCTCACAAATTTCAGTACAGGTGCATTCTTATTTTTGTCTTGTCTGTGATCTTGTCTTCCAGTGGTAACTTTCCTCTGTGTGCAGTTATAGTGACTATAGACACGTATGCATTTATTTCTCACCAACGTTTATACTTTCTATGTTTTATGTTTTTTATTTATTTGATTTTTTAAAATCTCCCTTTTTAAAAAAAGTATTTATGAGAGAGAGAGAGAGAGAGAGAGAGAGAGAGAGAGAGAGAGAGAGAACACACAGGTGGTGGAGGGGCAGAGGGAGAGGGAAAAGCAGACTCCCTGCCAAGCAGAGAGCCCATCTTGGGGCTTGATCCCAAGACCCCGGGGATCATGACCTGAGCTGAGGCAGACACTTAACCGACAGAGCCACCCAGGAGCCCCCACAAACTCTTCTTATCTTTGGTTAGATCGATTGAGTTTTCATTATATCCCTTCCTCTTCTTCCACTCTACCTTAAAGGTTTGAGGTTTTGTTCTCTTTCCATACTTAACATTCATTTTGACTTATCTGAAATTACTCTCTCCTTTAGTCTTGAATAATATCAAAACTTTAAAATGCTTTAATCCAAAACCCCTCCTATCCTTATTCCATGTTGTCCTTTATTTTATTTTACTCCATCTCATTTTTGTAGTCTTCAAATCACATCCTAGTGCTATTGTTTTGTCTTGTTTTGAGAGAGAGAGAGCCAGCGAAGGGGCAGAAGGAGAAGAAGAGAGTCTTAGGCAGGCTCTGCACAGCACAGAGCCCCGAACATGGGACTCCACCTCATGACCCCGAGACCATGACCTGAGCCAAAATCAAGAGTCCAATGCCTAAGCAACTGAGGCACCCAGGGGCCCTTGCGCGCTATTGTTTTTAAAGAGACCAACACAGAACAGTCTAGACAGCTCTACCCAGCACTGCTGGGCCGACCGAGATCGATATTCGGTTCCCTCCCTCCACCAAGCACTCCAAGTACCGTAGACCCCATCCCGACCCCCAGCTTAGCTGGAGTTCACCCCCAACCATGGCCTTGGTAAAAAGATAAAGTTGAATAGGAAGTGAAAAAGGTAGAGAGGGCTGCCTCTCCCTTTCCGCTGTCATAAAGAGGGTTGACCAACACCGCGGCGTGTGCTTGCCGGCGGATACCTGGTCTGGGCCTCGACTTTCAAACTGCTGTTCATCAGACTGGGATACACCCCTGCTGGATCTGCTCCCTGGTGCCTCTGTCTAACCTCTTCGCTTTAAAGGGGTTCCTTTCTTCCTAGGAAACAAAAATGTTCTGCCTCCAAAATTACCATCGAGGGTTTTTGCTTGTTCTAGAAGTTGGCTTGACACTCCCTTCTCAAGCATGCTCTGTGTGGCCTGAGGGACACAGTGCAGGGCCGCCGAGCATCTGCTGGGTGTTCTGGCAGGAACGCTGGAGAAGCTGGGACTTCAGATCAGCATGGAAAGGGTGAAACTCACACCGATTTAATGTTGCTTCCCCCTCCCCAGCAGCTTTCTGATATTGTTCAGTGGTGGCTTTGTCGAATTCTTAGCTCCCCTCCTTCCATCCAGCCAGCTGCTCTCTGCAGAATGTATCCTGCTTCTTTATGTCTTTCTCTTCCAGCTGCGTAGCCAGGTGCTTTGCCTTGGCTCGTGGTTCTTTCCTTGTTACCCTCTCTGTCTCAAGGAATTAGCTCTGGTTAATGGCTCATTGGCAAAAGCCCTCCCTCAGTTCAGCTCTTTGCCTTGGCTTTAATCATTTCTGAATTTCAGGGTTTTTCTTGGCTTGCTCCATTGAGACCCTCAGCTAGTCTTCTTTTCACTTCATCAGAAACTGAGGCACCAGAAGGACCAGACTACTGCTGAGACTTCAAACCAGATTGTATGAGCTTTCCCTCATACAGTCACTTTTTCCAAAAACTGGATGTCCTTCCCCATGGTGATGTTCTTCATTCTCATCTGCCTCAAAGGTGACCCAGCGGGTGCTGGTGGTCCCGCCCATGGCTCCTGCTCCTGCCCCTGCAGAGACCTAGCTCACACCCATAAGCACTTCAGGCCCCGTGGAAGTGCCCAGATTCTTCCCTTGCACAGCGGGAGCAAGGCATAGAGAAGGCCTCCCGTAAGCCATCAATGTCCCTGTATATTGATTGCCATATGCAGAGTGGGTGGGGAATACCCAGAACGCAAGCTGGAGACAAGGTGTGCAGATATCTTCCTAGTTTATTTTGAAAGTGATTCCAGAGACTGGGAGAGTGCAGCAGGGAAGGAGGAGAGCCGGTACAGGTGTGCAAGCTCAGGTTGATCACCGTGTCTCCGTATTACTCGGTTGTTCTCCAGAGAAGCCAGCGGGATGAAGACATTAATTTTAAATAATTGGCTCATGGTTATGGAAGCTAGAAAGTCCAAAATCTGCAACATGGGCTGGCAGGCTCAAGACTTGAGATGAGCTCTGGCCCCAGAATGGGGCTCCTTGCCCTTCCTGCAGTCTGTAGCGTGAGTGCGCTCACCACCTACATTTTACCCTGGGAGGAAGACAGTGCACTCGGGGTCAGCGCGGCAGTGAGCCGGAAAGGGGCCGGGTCACGGTCCTGGCCCTTGAGACCGTTAGACCGGGAAATAAGTAAGCCAGCATAGTTTAGAGTCTCTCTGTTTCCACAGCTGGGACTTGGTGCTGTTATTATAAGTACAGTGTTAGCAGGAGCCTCAGCTACCAAATGCCTCCCCTACCTTTGACACTGAACTCAGGTTGGAGAAGAATCCCATAGCCTTCTTCCTTAATGACGACATTAAGCTGGAGGGGCAGGAGAAATTGAGGGCTGTACCATACCACGTAGGTGGGCTGGCCTTCCTTTTCCCGCATTCATCTGGAACAATTAATTCTAGACAAAAACAGTAATTTCATATCAAACCACGTGCATTGGGAAGCCTTGGGCAGAGGAGGTGGAACTGATAAAATGGAATCTTTGCTTTCCCTGTTGTGGCCTCGGCCAGGTCTTTCTGCGACAGTGTTTATTAACAGTGTCTACCTGTGAGTCAGAGCCGAAGAAGTTTTCCCTGAGAGGAAAAGGCCCAGCGCTCTTAGTCTGATTGAGCTAAGCTCAATTCCAGTGTTATTACTTAGCGGTGAAGTTACTTCATCTTCCTGGGTCCCTGATTATTATTACTACTACTACTACTATTATTATTTTCCATCTGTTAAATGAGGACGTGCTGTCTACTCCCCAAGTGTTCCCAGGTCACCTGTCATTGAGACCAGAGGGTCTAGCATATGCCTGGGCATTTCTCCTTCATAGATACTAATTTCTGTCTTTCATCTTCCTTACTCAGAAGAAAATTGAGGGAAACCTTTATTGGAAAATTTTTCTTGAATTACCTTATAATCCCACTTTCTCAGAAAGTACTTGCGGCTCCCTTCCAAATGGTAATTTGAAAAAAGGTTACAAAATGCTTTTACAGTGCTTTTAGGGCACATTAGTTCTGATTCTGAAATGTGTGTATCGAGAGCCTGGGGTAGATTTAATTCATTATGAAAGAGAGGGGGCCAAAAGATGCACTGTCTGGGAAAATGGGGCTCTAGAAGGGAGATCTGGGCCCCTGGGGCAGCTTGGAGAGTCAGATGTCTCTCCCGTGGAATCTGCTTCCCGCTTTCCCCTCATCATCCCCTGCACACCCAGCACTTATCCAATGGTAATGGAGAGGACAGCTCCTTCCTGTCTGCTTTGCACAGTGTGGGGACACTGCAGGCTGGCGGCAGCATAGCTCCGAGAACCACCTGTTGTGCACAGGGACCGCCTTCACTCCTTCAGCACCTACCCAGTAGCTCAAGACTGACATGGCTGTCTTCCAGTCCTTGCTGACCACCCACTCCTCTACAAGCCTCCTACAAGCCGTGTTTGAACCCAGGGAGCTAATTTCTTCAAATCTGGCCTGGCATCTCATGTTCAATCAGCATTCGATGTAGCTGACCCCAGTCTCATGACCTGGGTCAATTCATTTTATGTCCCCGGACTTCCTTCCATCACCTTCTCTGCCACAGGAGGGACTTTGAATGAGACACTCTGTCCAAGGTGCCTTTCAGCTCTAAAGTTCTCATATTCAACATGAGATGTCACTTTCCAGTAGCTTCTACTCTCCAGCTACTCCTTCCATCTCTGCCATCCTTGTTCAAAGACCACTATCAGCATGGCCTAGGGTTTGGGGATACAGATCAAATCTTACCAGAAACTGAGATTACTCCCATTTCTTTCCTTTCTTTTACATCCAAGACTATAATCATGAGTCTTAGCATTCTGACCACTCGTTGACGTGCTAGAGGTCCCTGAGACTACTCTCAGGTTCAAAATTTGCTCGAAGGAGTCACAGAACTCATAAAAGTGCCTATGCTCATGGTCACAGTTTGTTACCATGAAAGGTTATGGAGTAGAATTGGCAAAGGTGGGGTGCCTGGGTGGCTCGGTTGGTTGGGCAGGCAATCCTTGATTTTGGCTCAGGTCATGACCTCGGGGTCCCAGTGGAGTCCTGTGGACAAGGCCTCCTTCCCCCAGAAAGGATGGTAGAGGGAAGTGGGTGGATTTGATAGACATTTAATCTGATTTGAGGAGGTACACACAGTAAAAGCGAAGGTTGCCGGACAGGAAGGTCAAGGATGACCCCCAGTTTTCTGCTTATGCTAAAGGCGACATCGGAGGGGCCTGGGTCTGGGGAGGAAATGGAGACAGTGGGTTCAGTTTTGGACACACTGGTGTGAGGTTCCTGCAGTACAGCCCACGTGAGTCTGCAGTTCAAAGAGGAGGTTGGAGCTGGGAGTCATAGGTGTCCAAGGAGTAACTGAAGCCCTGGAGGGGATGAATTGCCTAGGGGTGGAGTTCAGGGTGAGAAGGCACATTCTTGAGGTGCTCCAATGGCACTAAGAATCCTTGGTAAGCCAGCTAGGGAACCTGAGGACCGCCAGCCTGGGATGTGGGCAGAAAGCTAGGAGAGTGCATCTCTTGTTCCAAGAAAGGGTGTGGCTAGGGGGTCATAAGTGTGCAAAAGGATTACCTTCGATGAAAATTATACATCAATTGGATCTAGCAAGTCATTGGTTCTGGGTAATGCTTACAAAAAAATTGGAACAGGGAGGGTCGACTGCAGCACTTCACAATGGATTGAGAGATGAGGGGCAGAAAAGGTGCGGAAAGCTAGAGCTGGTGTAGACAACTTTAGAGGTTTGGCCGAGAACAGATGTGTAGAGATTGGGAAATAGCTGGTGGCGCAGCGCCATGCAGGAACAGAGGGCTTCTTTGGTTTTTGTTCTTCAAAGTGGAGGAGCCCTGAGTGTGTTAACAGGCATCCGGGAAGAATCTAAGGAGAGGCTGAAGATAAAGCAGGGAGAGCAGGAATGGATCGCAATCCTTGAGAAGTTGGGGGCTGGACCGCAGGGCACCAGGGGGGCACTTAGCCCAGGAGAGCAGGAGGGAGGGAGGGAAGGATGCGAGCAGGTGCAGGAGTGAGTAGCACCACTCCCTTCCCCAGCACCACGGGAGGGAACCTGGGAGCCGCTTTCTCTTAGTTCAAAACACCGAACTCCTGCGGACAGCTGACTTGTGTGCGACACTGTACTATGAGCCGTGATGCAAGTAGGAGTGGCTCGAAGGCTCTCGTGGGGTCCAAGAGGAGTCGGGGAGACAAACCACCATGACCAGAGCTCACCTTTGTGGAGCACGGACTCGGGGCCAGGCAGGCCTTTCCTCCCCCACAGGACCCCCAGGGAGTGGGCAGCTGTGTGCTTCTATTTGAACAGATGAGGGAATGGAGGTGCAGAGATGTTGAATCACTGTCTGAGGCTAAAGGAAATGGTGGGTCTGGAGTGCAGACCCAGGAAAATCACTCTGCAGGCAGTACTTCCCATGACAACATCATGCGTGAGCTCTTGCTCGTAAACCCCGGCTTGGGAAAATGACCGGCCAAGATGCCGCACGCCTGGCCGTCACCACTTTTCTGGGGCAATCCTGGTTCAGTGTCATCCTCATCTTTTCAGTGAGGGCGGCTCACTCACTTTCCTTCTGGCATCCCTTCCGTTGGCATGTTCCTGCTGACCCTTTATAATCCAGCCCGTTAACCCCCTGCCTCCACTGAAAGCTGGTCTCTGTTTTAATCCTTCTTGGGTTTTAGTTAAGAGTTATTTTTTACATCCCAAACTGGGGCACAAAGGATTTGTTTTAATTTAGGCATCTGCGTGGGCTATCTTAACAAAAGGCTCACAGAGAAGATGATGTGAGCTTTTAATCTTCAGCCTGAACCTCTTCCTCCTAAACTCCGGTTGTGTTGTACATAGCATCGGTATTTTGGATGCCTGACAGGTGTCTCAGACTTCCAAGCTCGAAGCCCCAAAGCCTGATCTTCATGGTTGACTCTACCTCCCTGGTGTGCTCTCTCCCGCGGCCCTCCCCTCTCAGTTAATGGCATCTCCGTAGCTCCCTAGGTCTCTCCATAGGTGTCTCCATAATGGCAACACTACCCAGCTGATGACTGCCTCATATTTTATGGAGAACAGATACAATTAAATGAGAACGACTTCATTCCCACTGCCCAAAGCCACAAGTCTCTCAGCATCCTTTGCCACAGTTGACCACTCTGTCCTCGAAATACTTAATTCTGGGGGCACCTGGCTGACTCAGTTGGAAAAGCATGTGACTCTTGATTACAGATGAGTTTGAGCCCCATGTTGGGTGTATAGATCACTTAAATAAATGAAACTTAAACAAAACAAGAACTCACGTCCGTAGTCTACTTTAACTCCCAGGGAATTGGTCTTGATTTCCGTCTGCCTCAGAGTCTGCGCCTTCCCAACTTCTCCTAGACCCCTAAATGTGGCGCTCTCCAGGTCTCTCTTGTCTGCCCTTTCCTCTTTTCTTGTCTCCACACTTGAGAGGTTCTCATGTATTCTTGAAACTTCAGCTTGAACTCGAAATGCATCTTCTGTCCATGAACTCCAGATTCTTATGTCCACCTGCCTTCTTATCATTTCCATTTGGATGTCTGAATGCATCTCACACTGAATTCTGCCAGAATGCAGTTTTTGATCTCCAGCCCAGATCTCTCCATGGGCTTAGATCGTCTTTGATTCTTCCCTTTCTCTCAAATCTCTACATTGAAACAGAGGAGTTCTGGTTGACTCCGCCTCCAAAACACAACCTGCTGTGTCCAGCCACCTCTTTCCTCACCTCTGCCTGAAGATTCCCTGACTTGCCTCCCCTCCCACCTATTCTCTCTCTGAATGTAACTCTTGGGTTTTTGGTCCACTGATGAACTTTCTTCTCTGCATTTCCTTCCTTTTTAAACTGAAATCAACTGAAAGGGAATGCTATGCATTACCTTAAAGAAAAAAAAAATACACCAATTCAGGTACTGTTATCTTTTTGTCGGGAAACAGCTGCCATGTACAGGTTGTGCACTGCACAACTCTAAGGGAGCAAACCGGCACCGTGGTTCAACAGCACTGAGTATGTGCAACTGGGCTTACACATTCTTTTTTTAAATTGATTTTTAAAATTCTGTTAAAATGTATAAACATAAAATTGATCATTTTATCCATTTCCAGAACTATTTCATCACCCCAAAGAGAAACTCTGTGCCATTAAACAATATCCTTCCATTTCCCTTCTCCCTAGCCCCTGGTAACCTCTACTAAGTACCTGCCTAAGTGAATCATACTGTATTTGTTCTTTTGTGTCTTTTTTATTTCTGTGCCTTCTTTTGTACTTTCTCATTTGAAAGTTAAAATTTTTAGGGGCTCCTGAATGCTTCAGTCGGTTAAATGTCTGACTCTTGATTTCGGCTCAGGTCATAATCACAGGATCATATTGAGTCCCATGTGGGGCTCCGTACTCAGCATGGAATCTGCTTGATTCTCTCCCTCCCTCTCCCTCTGCCCCTCTCTCCCATGCTTGTGCGCATGCTCTCTCTCCGAAAAAAGTTAAAATTAAAAAAAAATTATTTAAGTAACACACAGTATATTATAACTCCAAACAAATTTAGTTAAAGATGATTTTGAAACTAGTTTATCTTTTCTTGAATCACTTGTTGGGTTACTTAGTTGTAAAATATAGTTTGTCTCATAAGGTCTCAATGTTACATGGTTTAAAAAGAAAACATTTTGGGGCGCCTGGGTGGCTCAGTTGTTGAGCGGCTGCCTTCGGCTCAGGTCATGATCCCGGAGTCCTGGGTTCGAGCCCCACATCAGGCTTCCTGCTCCTCAGGAAGGCCTGCTTCTCCCTCTCTCACTCCCCTTGCCTGTCGCTCAACCAACTCTCTGGCTGTGTCTCACTCTGTCAAATAAATAAATAAAATCTTTAAAAAAAATAAAAATAAAAAAAAAAAATAAAAAGAAAACATTTTATCATGACCAGGATTCTTTTAGTCAGCCTCTCCTAGGCCCACCTGTATGTGCACTTCCTTGTAAAGCCTGGTTTTAAACAAGCACCCTGCTAAGTCAACTTAACCAGAGTCCCCCACCCCGCACATCTGATCACTCTCAGTATCTGCCCACGTTCCTCATCTTCCACCCGACCCCACCCCCGCCAAGGTGAGGTCCGGTCACCCCGACCTGTCTTTAGCAAAGAACCCCATCAGGTTGGTTCAGCTGCAACCCCCACCTCTGCCACCCCTAATGTTCCCTCAGTAATTTTCCATCCGCTGAGCCCCACCCGCGCCTCGGCCAGAAGCCCCCACTTACCCGCGCCGTATTCCGAGCTGAGCGCAGCCTCTCTGCAGCGTGGCAGAGTCGCACAGCAGCGGGCCCTACCCATGAATCCAGTGCGCCTTACTGTCTTTAAGAAATATTACTGAGTATTTGTTTCTTTAGCAGTCTTTGCAGGTTGAAGGTATGGCAGTCTTCAATATAGACCAAAAAAAAATGCACTTGACTTTCATAAGCCATTTTTCTTTCCTTTGGGAGCAGAGCAGGGGTTTAGATTTCATTTCAAAATGTTTTTCCCCATTCACACCACCCCAAATTTCCCTCCTTTTCACTTTCTTTTCCATCGCTTTTCCATCTAAGCCAATCAGAGCTCGAACTTGCTGCCAGAAAAATTCAATCACCTCCCCCTTCTTTAAAGCCAGACCCTGTCAGCTGAGCTTTGGTGCTCAGGTACAGGCTGCAGGGGGTCGAAAGGCACCAGGAATGGAGGGTGGGAAAGTCATCCATCGTGGCTTTCTTGGTCACACATGAGGAGCACTGAGGAGTCCCTTCCTGAGCAACCCTTTCCTTGATCCGCACTGCAGCCCCCACTCCTTCCACTGAAGGCTGAAGACGGCCAAGCCCCCAACTGTCCTATTTTCCACATAAAGGAAATAATAGTCCCACATACCTCTTCTAAAGGGTTCTGGGAAATTATTAACCAGCCCTCATTTTAAAACCAGCTTGGACTTGGGGCGCCTGGGTGGCTCAGTCAGTTAAGCATCCAGCTCTTGGTTTCGGCTCAAGTCATAATCTCAAAGTCATGGGATCAAGCTCCGAGTTGGGCTCTGTGCTCAGTGGGGAATCTGCTTGTCCCTCTGCCCCTTCCCCCAGTCGTGCTCGCTCTCACTCAAATAAATAAAAAATATCAGCTTGAACTCAGGTTGGCTGCTGCGGGATTCTCCCCCCCCCCCCCCCCACGAGCCTAAAATTCCTCCTGCTGGGAGGAATCAGGACAGAATCCGTTACATGGTCTCGGGGAGGAGGAGGAGAACTAGCTCACATTATGTGACCCTCCCCACCTCTCTCTGTTTGTTCCTTTAACTCCCAACAACCTAAAAGGTGAAGGAGACTGAGGCCTGAGAACCTAAGCAGTCTGCCCTGTCACAAAGCCGGTAGGATCTGAGGCTGAGTGTGAGCCCGGAGCCCACCATCTGAGCCACGCGGCTGGCTCTCTGGGGTCTGGCCCCAGCCTTGCCCTGAATCTGTGTTTCCCGGATGCCAGAATGGAAGCCCCACAGACCGCTCCCCCCCCCCCCCCCCCCCCCCCCGGAGAAGAGAAGAATCACTTTAGTTCTTCAGAGCATTGGCACGTTTGCAGTCACTTCAGGGAATTCTTGTCATGGTACAGTGATTTTTTTTTTTTACATGATATGCCCACAATATCTACCCACCACGCCCTTCGATCAATAGCACAATGTATATAAATCAGCAAATACAATGTAAACAGACACGTGTGTGAATTGATTAAAGCAGTGACTAAGGGACCCTAAGTGGACACTCACTGGTTCCCGAGGATTCTCTAGTTTCTACACTTCCTGGTGGAAATTCAGAGAGGGAGGGAATCAACCCAAAGCCTTTGCATTTCAGGTACTTTTACACTGGCCCAGTGCTTCCAAGAACTTTCTTGGAACTTCTTTTGCCTCGTGTTACTCTGTTGAATTGTAGTTATTTATATGCTGATTTCATTTCCTCTTTCCACCCACAAGAGCCCCCCCTTCCTCAGGCGTTCCCAGTGCCATACCTGACCATTGTCAGGGCTCAGGACATACTCAGTGGATGAGTGAATGAACTGTCCCCGACATTGCCTGATGGAACAGACTCATACACACACCCAGCTTGTCTCCATGGCCTCAGTGAGGATCACTCAGCATTTCTCTGTTGAACCTTCATTATATCAAGAAAGGCTAGAACAAGAAGGCAAAGCCCTTACTCTCAGTAAAGTCCCTGTGAGACTAGTGAAGTGCTATAAATATTTGAAAGAAGACAGCAAATTCCAGCAAGGATGGTCTAACTCCCAGCACCATCACCACGATCACTCTCACTGTGTCATCACAGGGTTCCAGACCCTCAGTGACCCCGAGATTGTAGAGGGCTCCCCCGCTCTCCCTCCCCCATCTCTGGTTGCTGGCAGGCATCTGTTCCATGGCCTCAGCTCTGAATGACCTGAGGCTCATGATCTTGATCTGCAAATTCCCACTCAGGGCTGATGAGCGTCTTTTCTGCAGGAAGAAATATATCTCAATGAAAGTAGCAACCATTTCTTAAGTAGCTTTATTGAAATCAGGACTCTGATTCTAGACATGTGGGGGAGGGCTCAGGTCTCTACCCTCATGTTTATAGTCTCATTGGGAATATTTAAAAAGTGATAGTAGAAAACAGCCAGCAGTGTGAGTTTAGCAGGATGGAAAGCAACTGCTCGAGCTGTGTGCCGGGTAGGATGCAAAAAACCTGTAAGTGACAGGACTCAGAATTCTGAGAACAGTGAGGTGCCTCTGGGCTGCACTTGCTTGGGAAGGCTTCCCCCAGGAGAGGACGGTCCCGTATGGCCCTGGGACCAGAGGGTGGCAGCCTGCCCAGGCTGTTGGTCAGCAGGCGGGCCTCCCTTAAGCTCGACAGCCAGACAGCACAGTTACGGTGGGACTCAATGAATGGGATGATTCCCACCCCCCCAAGCTGATTTCTTTCTGTTTCTTACCATTACTTGATGGATCTGTTTACGAATTAATAGCTATTCCTTCATTCTTAGTAGCGCTACGTGCTGCTGAGAGTTATGACAGAGCTAAAAACCAACGATTGCCAAGATGGCCTAATTGTGTCTCCGGGGAAGTGCTCAAGATACTCAGATTTTCCTCTCTCTTCCTTCTTGTTGCCTTCCCCTAGTGAGTACGTTTGCTCTAATCACTTTTAAAGGAAGCATGTTACACTATAATTCCAGCACCTTGGGGTTTGTCAGCTTAAGAGCCAAGAGTCGTATCGGATCTGTTGGCAGAGCGATCAGCTGCTGTTGAAATGAGATGTGCCGAGACCTGGACCGTTTTCTGCCTTGTACGCCAGGAGGGGAGATGCTGACTGCACGTCAGCACAAGGGGAAAATAAGGCAGGTGGCAGGACTGGTATGCAATTTCCCACTCCTGATTCGGGCCTTTGGTTCTTTCAACCCAAAAGGAAGAGGGTGAGGTGGTAGAGACAACCCACATAGCAGCAAGCACTCAGAGGGGCTCCTTTGTGGGACATGGTCGGCTCGCTTGCGTAGTAGGACCTCACTGCATCGAAACCTTTGGGCTTCCTCCTGAGTGTCCACATCTAGCATTTTGAGTTGACAGTTAAGGATCAAAGACCTCAGGTGGAACTGAAGTGGGTCTGATTTCTCATATTTTCGTTCTGATTTTCACTGAATAGAATTAGACTGAGTTTGTTGTGGTTTGTGGCGAACACAGCTGGCCCCTCGTATCTGCACGTTGAGAGCTGCTTACCACAAGCACTGGAGACTCTTGTTCTGAGGACTTTTTTTCTGGCTCTGGGACCTTATGGGGCTGTGACACGGAACAGACCAAGCAAGACGCATAGGAGAGTTAAGGGCCCAGAAGCAGCCCTCAACTGATGTTGGAGGGCAGAGAGGGAGAAGAGCGTAGCTGGGTTGAACTCCAGGCGCCCAGCGGGGAACTTGCTAGATTAACACTCTGTGCTGGTCCTTCCCTTCCCTGCCTCACATCCCAGCCCGCCCCACTGGAATTCCCAGGGGTCAGTCACCTATTACAGGTCAGATTGTGCCCCACACCCCAAAGATACGCTGAAGTCCCGAATCTCGGTCGTTGTGACTCTGACCTGATTTGAATGTGGGGTCTTTGCAGATGTAAGTAAGTCAAGATGAGTTCATACTGAATTAGGATGTTGTCTTAAGAAGAGGGGAAGAGACACAGAGAGAGGCACAGGGAGAAGGCCCTGGGACGGTGGAAGCGGAGAGATTGGAGTGATTCACCTACAAGCCAAGGAACAGCAAAGATCGCCAGAAAGTGAAGAGGAAGACACGCAACAGATTCTCCCCAGAGCCTCCCCAGAGGGGCCGGCTTTGCCGACAAGTTGATCTCAGACCTAACCGCCAGGACCACGAGTGAGTACTTTTCTTCATTTCCTTTGTTATAAGCCACCCGGGCTGTTGCGACAGCCCTAGGAAGCTGATACAGTTCCCAAATTATGGGCACTCGAATCCCTATTTCAGGGTCTAAGCTAAGACAAGCAATGCGGAAAAGGATGGATTATTGAGCCCTGACTCTTAACTATCTTAAGGAACAAGGCAGCCCTTTGTCATTAGCAGACAAAAGGAAACAGAATTCTATTTGCATAAGGGGAACAGATGTTAGAAAAATCACATATAATGTTGTGGGAGAAAGACGTACGGTATAAATAAGAGAAAGGTGGTGCGTGGTTTCCTTTCTGTCCAGCAGCACGTCAGTGATGCTCTGCTGTTTGAATTTCTTTGCAACAGTGCAGTTGGGCAGTCAGTGGAGACAACGGCACCTGGCCGCAGACTTTCCTCTCTCTTGCTGTCTCACAGGACAGCCCAGACCGGGTTCGTTGTGGTGTGTAACACCTCGTTAACATTAAAATTTCGAGGGTGACACCAAGATGCAATAAATCACGAAAGCCTCCTGCCAGATCTCACTCTGGAGAATTTACAAGGACCATTTCGGGGACTACTTGCGTGGCCCTTGGCCCCTCAACCCATGAAGGCATGAAGAAAGAGATCCAAGAAGGAAGGGGGAAGAAGAAGGAGGATGGCTGGGACTTTCTTGGGCAAGGGCTGTCACCACCTTAGGACGCCATGCGAAGGGCGCCGTGTGCTGCCGTGATATAGCACTGTCCTGGGGCCACTTGGAGATGCAGGAAGAGGGCAGACCACCCCCAGTGCTGGCAAGGAGGTGACGCAACCCCAGCTTCCGCTCAGAGCTGGTGGGAACGCAGAACGCTGCAGTCTCTGGAGGAGACAGCCAGGCGGCCTCTGACAAAGCCCGGCAAGCTTCCCTTGTGATCCCGTGACTGCTACCTACCCCATGGGGTTGAGAGCTCTGTCTGCACAAAAATCAAAAGTCAGCACACGGTTGTTTGCAGCGGCTTCATCCACCGTCACCAACACTGAGAGCCGCCAAGACGTTCTTCAGGGAATGGGTAAGTAAACTAGTGTATCTGGAATGCAGGGTTCCCCCGCTCTCTGAAATGAGGGTGCTCTGAAGAAAACTTGCGGAAACCAAAATGGTGTAAAGCAATGAAGCAATTCCCATTGATTTAGAAGAAATTTTGAGTGTGTCCAGATCCCAAAAATAACCTTTCTTAGGCATTCCTCAACAAACGCACAAAATAACTCAAGATACAGCACTGATGCTCATGGTTCAAAGCTCTGGCAGGTTGATGCTGAGATGCTGAGGGTGGTCCGCAGGCAGGAGCTTGGCGGCCCCATTCCTGCTGCTCGGGGCACGCACTGCTTCAATAAACAAACATTAAACCCTGTTTTTCATTGTTGTTGTTCTTTTTCTCCTCCTCCTCCCTCTCCTCCTCCTCCTCCTCCTCCTTCCTCTCCTTCTCCTCCTCCTCCTTTTTGGTAAAAGCAACAGTTGTCTTCAGATTTCTTTTGGTTAGCAAAAACAGGTGCTAATACAGGCCTTTCATAAAAGCAACATGGTGTAACACAAACTTCCAGAAAGTGGAGGATGCCTGTGTTATTTAGTGCAAAAAGAAATGAGCTATGAAGCCACACAAAGACACAGAGGAACCTTAAACGCCAAGTGAAAGAAGCCGGTCTGGAAAGACCACATGCCTACTGCACAATTCCAACTCTGGCATTCTGGAAAAGGTGAACCATGGGAACACTAAACAGATCTGCGATTGCCAACGCTTGGAGGAGGGAGGAGTGAATAGGCACAGACTGGCGGATTTTTAGGGCAGCAAGACTACAGCGAGTATAATCCCATGAGCATGGATACGTGTCATGATGCTCTCATCCAAGGCTAGGACTGAACCCTCGTGTCACCTGTGGACTTCGGGTGGTAAGGACATGTCAGTATAGGTCATTAAGTAATGCATCCCTCTGGTGAAGGATGGTGCTAATGCGGGAGGCCGTGTGTGGGAACGCTCTGTATTTTCTGCTCAACTTTACTGGGAATCTAAAACGACTTAAAAAAAATAATAAAGTCCATTGAGAAAGTGTTGTCTGTGTGGCAGGCATGGAGCGAGGCTTGCAGACACACTAGGGAGCACAGCGAGCATGTCCCCAGGCAGCCTCCAAGTGCTAGCATCTCAGAGAGCCCTCTTGCCAAGGTCACGGCCTTTCCTCGGTGACCCAGAGAGCCGGGCACAGAGGCCTGATGACAGTAGGTCTTCGCCTTGTTGGGCGTGCACAGTGCTACTTCTGTCTAGTCCTGTTCTTGCCCCCCCTCACTTCCACAGTGTGAATCTTTTTTTTTTTTTTTTTAAGATTTATTTATCTATCCTAGAGAGAGAGAGGACAAGTGGAAGGGGCAGAAGGAGAGGGAGAGAGAATCCGAAGCAACTCCATGCTGAGCATAGAGCCTGACACGGGGCTTGATCCCAGGACGCTGAGATCATGACCTGAGCTGAAGGCAGACGCTTTACGGACCGAGCCACCCAGGTGCTCCTCACAGTGTGGATTCTTAAGAAGCATCCGGTGCCCCAAATTTCATCTCAGCATCTCCTTCCAGAGAACCCAGGCTGGACGCCGTTCTTACAACCCAGCCTGGATACGCCCTCTCCCATCAAGCCTGCCCAGCCCCCTATCACTCACCATCTACTTCCCAGTGCAGCTAACTACTTATGCCAAGAGTTTATTTAAAAAGGGATCCCCACGGCTCTATTCGGGCTTCCTGCTGTTGTATTAAGGAGCAACATTTCTCTTACATTTTTTAGGAAAATTATTTACTTTTTTTTTTCTTTTTACTATAAAAGCATTTAATTTTGAAATTCTTAAAATGTATGGGAGAGCACCAGCGGTAACAAAAGAGATGCTTTTGGTTCTTGACCCTTTTGGGAGTTTCCTGGTGGAATCTGAAAGTGGCCTCCTGTACACAGAGGGCCAGGGGAGACAGAGGAAAGAGCCAGGCCACTCCAGGTTGGCAGGTGGCAGTTTCCATAAGCAAAAGGACCTTCTGTCCAAAGCTTGCCTTGGGTGGAAGCTGGACAAGTCACTCCCCGCTGGCCAGATCTTTGAAGTTTAGAGAGAGAATGAGATTGTGCAGGTGTCCTCAGCAGCACATCCCTACCTCGAGGCTGAGCCCCTGCAGCAGCCTCTGGGAGGGGGAAGGTCAAGCAGAGCCCGCCTTCCAAGGACAGGGGAGGGGGTGTGTGATCACGTGGGTCCAGCTCGCGGGTCAACCGGCGGTCATATCTTCTCGATGCCCTTTCCCAGTAGACACCCACATCAGCACCCAGGGAAGTTCTTTGGTCCTATTTCTAATCTGTCTGCTGAAAATTTAAGGATATAGACCATTAGCGATGCAACTAACTTTCCACCCTTAACCCCTTCCTCCTTCTGCCCACAATATACTTCTGTGCACGTTTTGGCCACTGTCCTGCACATGAAGGTGTCATAAACAGGACATGCCATTGATTCTGTGTTTTAAGTGGTGCGAAAATGGTATTATACGGACTCCTCTGTTCTGGAACTTGCTTTTGTCACTCAGCCTGCTCAGAGGACTGGCCATGTGGATCCGTGCCGATGTGTGGTTCACTTGTTTCAATCGCCATCAGGAATCCCATCACACAGTGGACGACCCCTCAGAGACTCCAGTCTTTCTTCATGCAAATGTGAAAACAGTGCTGCCGTGAACGTCCTTTCCGCGTCTCCTTGGGAACGTGGGCACGTTTCTCTCCGGTGCAATCGTGAGGTTGAAGGGCGCGCAGCCCTCCAGCAATGTTAGCGCGGCCGCTGCGCGTTGAGCCAGGCTTGCGCCTACACTGAAGGGTAGCCTACATTCTCCGCTGCTTTCAGACTTTACTGTCACTCTGACTGGCATCACTCCTTTGAAGATCCCTTGGTTATCAGCGGGGTTGAACATCTCTCATATTTATGGCCATTTGAGTTTTCTCTTCTGGGGACTGCTTTTTCATGTTCTTCGCTCATTTTCTACTGGATTGCTAGGTTATTTCTTTCCTTTCTTCCTTCCTCTCTCCCTTCTTTCCTTCCTTTCTCTCTCTCTCTCTTTCTCTCTCTTTAAGTATTTGCATTTTAATGCAATTTTTCACATATGTTTTGTCTCTCTGCCTGGCTGCTGAGTTCAGGAGAGCAAAGACTAAACCTTCAGCGCCAATCATAGCATAGGTGCTCAGTGACTACTTAGGGATTGGGTTGGACCTTTTAGATTGAGACAAAAGATGGAAGCTTACCAGTCAGCCTGGTACTTTCAGCCTGTCCGGCAGTTGGTTAGGTTTCCCGCATCACGGAGCTGTTGACTTCCGCAGTGATTGGCCGCAGGATGGAACCAGCCATACCACAAGCCACGCAGGCATGTTCAGGAAGGTCTCAGAGAGGTCGCCTGTGCCCATCAACTTATTAAACATGGAGCAGTCTGGGCCAATTGATTTCCAGGGTGGCAGAGTCACTCAGTGAGCGGCCGGGCCTCTGGCTCCAGGATGAGCTGTGGAGTCTCCACAACATCTCTTTGGAAGTATCTCGGTGGGACGTGGCACCAAGAGGGTACCTAGCACCAAGTACCCAGGAAGTACCTGTATGCACACAGGGACTGAAGTTGGTGTGCTGGGCACAGAGTATGGCTGGAACCCCTGAACTGTTAAGCAGAACATGTGGCTCAGTAGGAGGCCAGAGCTGGAGGAAGTCCCTGAAGCTGGGTAGTATAGCCATCTCATTAGGCAGATGCTGCCTTTTTCCCAGAAAGACAAAGTGCTTGGTCAAAACCCAAGTGCGGATTAACGAGAGGATTGTGTGTGCACCCCCGCACACATGTGCATGTGATCAAACCACACCACAAAATACGTTGAGAGAATTTTTTAACAGTATCTGATATAAAAACATTTTTTTCAAGAATTTGGTCCAATGATAAAATTTCATCAGCAGCCACGCAATGTCCAGCATCAATTCACTAGTGCTGTGCCCCGTGCTCAGCACTGTTCCGGGGGCTGTGGGTGCAGTGGGGCCAAGCCGGAGAGGGTGCTGGCCTTTAGAGGGTGCCTATTCCAGTGAGGGGAGAGCCCCAGCCAACTGGGAAGCAAATAAACGAATAAACATGTGTCAGACTGTGGTAGGTGCTGTCAAGATAATAAGATGTGATCTGTGTTCAGTTCTTTCATTCACCGGACAAATATTTATTGAGCTCCAGCTGTATGCCTGACACTGCATTGGGCCCTGGGGAGATGGTGAGAACAAGACAGAAGAAATTCCTGAACCCAGAGATTTGATTTTGGTTGGGAGAAATGTTGATACATGAAAGAGACATTTAACTCCAGGAAGCAGGTGATAAGATGGAACAACAGAAGGGGAGACTTAGGAGAGGGGCAACTTGAGAATGCTTCCAGTAGCACGTGCAAAGGCCCTGTGGTGGGCAAGGGCATGGTGCATGAAAAGCAAGGAAGCCAGTGTGGCTGCAATCTGATGAACCAGGGAGGGAGGGAGAGGGGAGCTGGAAGCTGGGGAGGAGCTGCATCACCGCCCGCCAGTGTGACGGAGGAGGGAAGAGCAAGGACCACATGCATCCCGGCTGGCTCCTCTCCGTTTTCCCTCTTGCTGGCTGGTGGCACATGAGAACATTTAATCTCTTTGCTGGTGGGATGCGTGATCCCTGGAGCCCCCTGTGCCCCCCGCCTTACATAAAAGGATTTTCGAAGACAGTTGCTGAGTGTTTGATGGTCTTCCAGACTGACCACAGCTTGAGTCCTGAGTGATGGTTCTGGCACATCCTCAGCCCATCTATGAAATGCATGCTATTTATTCCACGGCGCTGAGTGGGTCCCAGGGGGCTATTTGCCTCCATTGTGTAAATCCATGCTTAGGGAAGTTGAGCACACAGACTATGCACTCAGCCGGCTGGAATGATTCTCTGTTGCTATTACAGTCAATGGTGAAAATCACACGCACCACTTTGGAGAGCAAATGATTTTTCACCTGATAGATCATAATAGCTCTCCAGAGTTGTTAAGGTCTAAACAGTCCATTGAGAGCTTGTAGAGGGAGGTGGAGGGGGCCAGGGGTGGACGGGGTGGGTGGGGCGAGAAGGGAGTCTCGTCATGCCATTCCTTCCAGAAATCTGGCGCAACAAATATGGGCGCCCACTCTTCCTGGAACTCCCATCTGCACTTAATGGGCTCATAAATATCACTGAGTTCTTTTCTGTATTTCCAACATGAGGTTCTGTCCGGCTCATAACCCCCACCCTTCCTCGGTAAACCCTTTGTAATGTGTGTAAGGAGCAGAGGGAGGGCCATATGAGCGTTTATGGTATCATAAGCGAGCGGCTGCGTCCCCACCCCTCAAGGAAATACAGCTTTAGAGAATCGATGGTGGTGACAGCCATTACCCCCCTGAGCCCTCTCTGTGGCCCATGCACCGCCCTGTTCTAAATCCTTCGTCTGCGCCGATCAGTCTGACACGGTGATGTGCCGAGCCAGTGGATGTCATGCCTGTTATTTAGATCAGGAAACCGAAGCAGGACAGGCTGGGGGCCCACCGCAATCCCACGAGTAGTCACATAGTGGGTGCTGGAGACTCAATGAATGGATGTGTGAACGGATGGGTGGGACAGAGCTAGAAGTCCTGCGGGTTGGCGGATGGACGCCCTTCCACACCATCCTCCTGTCGCCCCCCACCCCCAATGGGCACTCCCAGGCAGGAAATCAGCGCCTTTCTGCCCGTCGCCCAGCCAGTTGCTACAGCAGACCAGGGAGTCCACAGAGATTTCCTCAAGGGGTCACTTTGGGGCCAACCACATCGGAACATTGGGAGGAGCCCAGGAATCTCCATTTTGACAAATTGTCGGTGATTCTTCTGCAGAAGATGAAGCTTGTGTCTATTCAGATGAGAAAAAATAAAAGCGGAGCTACTGTTCTGGTGAAGAAGGTTTTGGGTCAGTTTCCAATAATTGTTCCTGCCGCCGTTTAGGTTGTGATAAAATACACATTATGCTAATGTTAACATTGTGACCATTTCTTTCCTAAGAAAATATAGGCAGTTTATTTATTACCAATAAAAGAATTATGTGGTGATATCACACGGATGCAGTCTGGATATGAATATGGTTTGGAGAGTCTTAAGATCTGTTTATTAACACAGCGCTTCCATTATGTGTGTCCTTTCTTGGTCACTTAAAGTTTTTATCGAAGTAGAATGAACGTACAGTGTGACATTCATTTTGGGAATGCAATATAGTGATTGAACAATTCTACACAATCCTCAGCGGTCATGCCCATAAGTGTACACTTAATCCCCTTTATCTATTTCATGCATCCCCCACCCCCAACTTTCCCTACATCTTAACCATTTTTAAGTGTACAGTCACAGCAATCATACCGCCATTGCTTTGCCCCCATCACCAGCACCCGTCTCCAGAACTGTTTCATCTTCCCAGACTGAAGCCCTGTCCCATGACACAACTTCCCAGCTCCCTACCCCCAGCCCCTGTTAGCCTCCGCCCTCCTCTCCGTCTCTGTGAATTTGCCTATTTTAGGGACTGCAGGAAGTGTAGTCATACCACCTCTGCCCTTTTGTAGCTGGCTTATTTCATTTAGCATATGGCGCCAAACTTCCCCCACATTACAGCATGTGGATTTTATTTCTTTTTAGGGCTGAATAATATTCCATCACAGACACAGACTAATGTTGTTGATACACTCCTTTGTTTGCGGGCAGCTGGGATCTTTCCACCTTTTGATTATTATGTACAATGCCTCTTGAATGTGGGTTCTGACCCTGTTCGAGTCCTTGCTTTCAGTTCTTTTGGGACTCTACCGAGGACTGGAACAGGCTGGATCAAACGGCCACCGTATTACATTTGTTAGGCTCGTAGACGTTTATAAAGACCATTGTTCTCAACTAATTGAAACCAATACCTCCTTTTAATAACATTAAAAAATAAGCTTAGGAAACAACATAAATATGACCATCTTTCCATGACATTTCAATAAAAATGATAAAAAAAATTACCATTTTAACCATTTTTAATTGCATAGCCCAATAGTGTTAACTGTGGTCACACTGTTGTGAGACAGACCCCCAGAACTTTTCATCTGGCAGAAATGAAACTCTATATACATTCAACAGCTCGCCTTTGCCGTCCCCTCCCCTGACCCCTGAGGACTACCACCCTGCTTTCTGTTTCTATGAATCTGTTTCTCTGAATTCATAGAAAGGTATACTTTAGATATCTTATGTAAGTGGGATCAGTCAGTTAATAAATATTTTGTCTGCCCCTACAGTGTGCTGAAATGAAATTCACAGATAATGCCACTTTCTTAGAACACAACTTTGAAGGGAAAAAAAGGGTAATGCCCTAACTATAATATGAGGGAGAGATGAAAGTGATTGATGATAAGATGTGTCCTCCAGCATATAAACACTTCGGTTTGAGTCCACCGAAAGACATAATGGAGTAGCCGAAGCTCACGCCCACGCAGTGTTTGGAGAACTGTCAGGGAAGGGAAGCGACGGACCGCTCCAGGCAGGTGACTGCGATGGGGGCCAAAGGCTGGCTGTAGTCAGCAACAGGATCTTTGGAAACAGTCAACATTCGGTACAGTTCCAGCAGGACACAGAAACATTCTTCCCTCCAATTGCTTAGTGGCTTGCAATTAATATGTAAAAAAGACACTTTCATGTGCATATGTGAATGTTTCGTCTCATAATTATAAACACTTTTCCCCCACCTGCATTAATGTCCACCAGGCTGTTTGAAAAAACACGTGAGACGTGGGACCATTCTTTTTTGTGTGACATTGTCCTCGTGCATTGAAGGACATCTAGCAAACTTGGTCCCAGCCGCAAAAGGCCTGAGGCAACCCCATCAAAGTGGTAACGAGAATACCCATCCTGGTTCCAAAATGCCCTCCAAGACACAGTATACAGGAAGAGACACAAAACCAATGTGCACCTTCATAAATCACAGCAGTAAGAAAACCCAAGACCCTTTTAACGCCCGCCCAGGTCAAGAAACAGAACCTTGCCAACGCTCCCAGAAAGCCACCATGTGCCCATCCCAAGCCCAGTCCGCTCCCGTCCCCAGCCCTTCTGGGGGCTAAGGGTATGTTAGCTTGACTTTTATTATAATCACTTTCTCACATTTATTGATCGTTTTATCATACAAGCGTGCATCCCTGAACACTAGAGTTTGCTTTCTGCCTAGCTAATTGTTTCAGTAGGTTTATCAGTTCTTTATATAATCAACATGCTTCCCCTACATGCTATTGGTTTTGTTTTGTTTTGAGGTTTTTCTTTTTCCTTTACAGTTTATCTGATAAGGACTGGGGCTGTGGAGTTTCCTGCCATCTAGATTTTGTGAAATGCCTTCTTGCGTTGTCCAGCACATTCCTCTGTCTGCTATGTTTACTGCATGGACCAGATACCTGGTGTCCCTCCCTCTGGCAAGACTCTTGGTGCTATTGTCTTTTGTCTCCTTCCTTCCTTCCTTCCTTCCTTCCTTCCTTCCTTCCTTCCTTCCTTCCTTCCTTCCTTTTCTCTTGCTTTTCCATGCATCTCTTTTCTTCCCCACCAAGAATCTTGGTTCTCAACAACACAAGAACGACAATTAGGCCATCCAACTCCAATCCCCATCTGTCAGGGTCTAGCCCACTCCTCAAGGTCAGCAACCTCCATGTCGCCAAATCTAATGGCCAGTCACTAACCAGGTCCTCATCAACTTGACCCAACAGCAGCATTTGATTCAAAGCAACCACTCTCTCTGTGAAACATACTCTCCTCTTGGCTTCTAGGACGTCCCACTCTTCTGCTGCCCTTCTGTCCCCTGATGCCCTTCTTAAGCTCCTTTATGGATTTCTCTCCATCTCTACAGCCTCTGGATGCCAGCTCATTCCAGCTCATTCCTCTGTATCCACACTCACTCCCTGTGTGCTCTCATCATCGATTCATCCACCAGCCCATCACAGCCTGACTTCTCCCCAAGCACCCAACTCCTGTGTCTCCTCCACATCCCCCGTGGACATCCTATAGCCATCTCACACTCAGTATGTCCAAAGGGTATCTTTGATTCTTCTCTCCCCAAACCCTCACCTCTCTATTCCTTTCCATCTCAGTAAATGGACGGCCCCAACCTTCTAGACACTTGGGACAAAAGCCAAACTAATGGAAGTCACCCTTGACTCATCTCTTCCTCTCTCACACCCAAGCCATCAGGAAGTCCCTTGGCTCTTCTGACACAGATCCAGAATCAGAGCTCTCCTCATTGGCCCATTTACGCACCTCCTTCTTCACATTCTCATTGTCTCCTGCCTGGATTTCGAAAACAGCCTCCCACCTGGTCTTTCTGCTTTGCCTGCCCTCTCTAGTCTGCTCCCCCACAGCACCCCGATGATCCTGCCATATCCCAAGACCCTCTTCTGTCCAGACCCCATCCCACGGCTCCCGTCTCATTCATGGTGAAGACCAGCATGCTTACAATGGTGAGCAAGGCCCTGCGTGTTCTAATCTGACCCCAAGGCCTTCTCTCTGCCTCCCTGCTCCCCCACCCCCCGTCTTTGCCTCCACTCCCTTCCCCTGACACCATGTACTGCTTCACTGTCTTCAGGGTCCTTTTTCAAATGTCACTGTGTCAGGAAGGCCTTCCCTTCCCTCCCTGATAGGATAACAGCCCCCAGCCCTGTCCTCACTTTGTTTTTCTAAAGCAGTATCTTTATTTCTCACTCTGGTTATTTACTGGTTGTTCATGGACTGTAGGCTCTACCCCGGCAGGCGTCTTAGGGTTTTGACACTGGCGCTCCAGTGCCTAGAACAATCGTGGGCCTGCGGTCATGTCACTGTGTGCTGATGAATGAGCACATGAATGGGTGCAGACACAATGACTGTAATGTTCTGGGGAGTGATGCTCACTTCAGCCTGATTCAGCACTTGGCTGGCTCTTACACCAAACTCTCTCGCTGTGGTAAAATACAAATGACGTCAAAAGCCCCCTCTCTAACCATTTCCAGTGTACCGTTCAGAGATGCTAAGTACATTCATAGCATTGTGAAACCATCCGTCTCCAGAACTCTCCCAGCTTCCCAAACTGAAACTCTGTCCCCACGACACGCGAAGTCCCCATCCCCGTCCCCCAGCCCCTAGCAGCCACCATTCTACTCTCTCCATGAACTCGACTCTTCTCTGTACCACATAAGTGGAATCACGCAGTATTTTTATGTACGGGTCCCTGGCTTATTTCACAGCATAACGTCCTCAGGGTTCATCCATGTTGTATCCTGGGTCCGAATCTCCGTTCTTTTTAAGGCAGAATCACATTTCGCTGTGTGTTCTCACACTGTGTACATTTCACATTGTTTATGCATTCATCCGCTGGTGGACGTTGAGTTATTTCCAACTTCAGGCTATCAGGAATAGAGCCACGATGAACACATGCATACAAGTATCTGTTTCGTTTCTGCTTTCAGTCCTCTGGGGCACATACCCCCGGAAGCAGGATTGCTGGGTCAGATGTTAATTCTGTTTGATTTTTTTGAGGGATTGCCATACCTTTTTGCTTTCTCAGGAAAAAATTGTGTCAGTGTTATTCCCACTTTTCCTCAAGCCTCACCTCCTGGGTGACAGTTCTGTGGTCACCTGTGTCCATGGGGCGTCTGGCCTGAGGACTTCGCTCTGTGTCCCGTGGACTCCTGCCCCTTGTCCCTGGTGGGCGCTCCGGTTAGGTTGAACCCATCAGTTTCGTCCTTCCCCGCTACCTCTCGGCACCGCTAGATGGCGTGGGAGAGTAGTTCAGTCTTGTTTTCTGGGGAGAAAGCCCTCTTTTGTTCCTCCTGCCAGGGTGGGGGTGGGCGTGGGGGGGCGGGGATTGCTTATCAGAGCTGCCTACCTGGATCACATTGCCTTGAAACTTGGGTGACATTTCTGAGTTTCTAATGTCTTTAGTTGGGCAAGCCCACACCATCCATCCTTCTTAAAAGAGGTAATGGTGTTGGGGAGACACTGGCATGTCAGGAAAAACATCAGATCCCATGGGGTGTCAGAAAGTCCTACTCTGTGTAACCTGAACGCCTCATTTGGGCTCCCCTGGCCTCAGTTTCCTTATCTGTAAAATCAAAGGGTTCTCAGTCCTGGGAGCGTGTGAAGACCGGCTGGGGAGAGAACACAGCAATGATAGTTGAATTAGAATGTCTAGGTGGGATGGCAGAGAACCCCTGGGTTAGCCCCCAGCTGGAGGAGGCTCTTACCACCTGCGACACCGGCTGTTCTCCAAACATAGAAGGTGGGGTATATGAACCTCCGCCCCCAGCGAGTTTATCAGAAGACACCTGCTACCCAGGGACCCCCATCCCAATCTACAAATGAGCGGGACAGGGTAGGCGACTCTCAGCCCTTTGAAACAGTCCCCCTCACCCCCAAGCACTGCGGCACCACTTCTGGGTACTCACGAGGTGCTCAAGCAATGTTTGGTTAAATAGCTTCATGTGATTAAGGAAAGCTTCCAGAAGAAAGTGACCCCAGAGCTGAGTCTTGAAGGCCAACCAGTAATGAGGACAATGAAGGGTGAAGCGCTTCCTCCCTGGGCAGCAGGAACTGTGTGGTCTTGTGGGATCGTGGACCACAAGGGTCAAGAAAGGGAATTCTTGAGATGTTGTACAATGCCACTTAATGAGTTTATCTGAGTAGCATGGGGACAGGACCCGTGGGCAGGAAGAGGAGCACTTGTGCTGTATGAACCTGTGGGTTATATGCTTAGTCGTGCTCAAGGGGCAGGGGATGCACAGGGAGGATTAGATCACAAATGTCCGGTTGGAATTTCTGCTTGTGATACTTCTTTCCCGAGATTTCTCTGGCGCTTGACCTTCAGCTCAATATGAGCTATCAGTGAGATGGACGGACAGTCACAAGACCCTTTAAGAATGTAGCAATCAGGGCGTATTTGATTATTATCACAACTCTGCAGTCTCTAGGTCAGCCTGCTTCTCTCCTCCTGTGTCTCAGGGACATGGAGGCTTGAGGGCTGGCTGAGAACTCTAGGGTGGCTCACCATCTCCAGGGGGCCCTGCAGGGTGGGCCCGGGAGCAAGGTGGACGTGTTCCCCGGTGGGGAAGCTGCAGCTGCTGCCCTTGAGATGTCTGAGCTTTGCCCTGTGTGTTCTGGAAACCCAGAAGGGGCTTAAAGCAGGGGAGTGTTGGAGGAAACACACATTTCCAGTGTGTGATAGATGGTGGAGCTGTGAGGGTTGGGCTGGAGGAAGGAGGGCGGGAGGAGGAGAGATCCCTGCTGGGAGGTGAGCGCACTCACCTGGGCCCCAAGGTAGGGATGGAGGAGGGAGAGGCAGGGTGGATTCAGGAGCCAGGAAGGAGAAGGAGGAGGCAGGGAGGGTGGGTGAGGGCACGGCGCCTTGCTGGCCATTGGGAGGCCTCAGTTCTCACCCAGCGCTTCTGGGAACTGTTGTGGAGTTTGGATCCGGGCAAGCACGTGCTCTGGTGTGGGACCACACTGGCTCAGATGTAGAGATGAGGGAGAGGGAGGAAGCAGGGCGGCCATCAGGAGGAAATTAAAACAGTCCCGTGGGCTCTGGGGCCAGCGGTGGTGGTGGTAGAGAAGAGAAGGACAGGCCAGTCTGGGCACTGGGCAGACAGAGCCACAGGGATTGCTAATGGACTGGGTGTGGGAACCAGAGAGGGGTCATGAGGTCTCCAAGTTCTGTCGCCTGACCCAGCAGCTGGGAGGCTGAGCTGTCCCGCACAGGACGTTGGAGATTGGAGAGGACTGAGGTGGAGAGTTTGGGGTTGGAGTGCCTGCTGGGCCACCGAGGGGTTGGGCTGCCAGATGGACAGAAGCCAGGCCTGGAGGGTAGTCCGAGAGGCACCGTGCGTGGTGGACTTTAACGTCCAAGGGCATCAGCACACCTGCTGTCTTGGTGGTGGAAACGGCGGGGACCTGGGCTGCTGCAGCCTCAGAGGGCTGGGGGCTTAAACAGCAGATGTTAGTTTCTGGAGGCTAGAAGCCCAAGATCAGCGGGCCAGCATGGTGGGGTCCCGGCAAGAGCCCTCCTCTGGCTTACAGACGGCCCCCCTCTTGCTGTGTCCTCACAGGGCGAGCAGGGTCGGGGAATGGGAAAGTGGAGACTGAGACAGAGCCAGCTTTCTGCTGTCTCATTAAGACACTAATCCTATCAGGTCAGTGCCCCAGCCTTAGGACCTTATTTTTAACCTGAATGACTTCCTTGGAAGCCCCATCCCCGAATACAGCCACACTGGCAGTCAGGGCCCAGGGTATGGATTCGGGAGGGATGCGAGCCTGCCGTAACACCATCTCCCATGGCGGGAGCCAGGCCCCCCATCTCCCAGCCCCAAAGGACCAGCCCTACTGGCAGAGTGCAGAGGACCGGGAAGACTTTCCTGCCCCCTTCTGCTTCAGGAATAACCTCCTCCTTGCTCTGCCCACCCATTTGCCAGGCCCAGCCCAGACACTCACCCTCGTGAATGAACTCTTTCTTTTTAAAAACTGTGTTGAGATCAAACTCATCAAATTGTATAGATTGAAGATGTACGGGATTTAGCTGACCCAGTAGACCTCCAGAAAGCTGTGTGAAGAACCGTATTGCCATGTTTTCTTCGCTTTTCTTCCTCTTCCCTGCTCTTGTGGCTCTATAAATTTTCCTGTGGCCCCTTATTGAGGTGTGATTGACATGCCGTACGCCGCCCCCCTTTAAACAATGGAATTTGATGAGTTCCGATGGGGTTCCGCTTCTGAGAATTGCCACAGCGGCAGTAATAGAAACCATTGTCACCCCAGATCTCCTGGACCCCCCCTTCCCTGTCCTCTCTGCCCGTTTGTGTGCACGTCTTTGCACAGGCAGAAGCTTTCGTTTCTCGAGTTCATGCTCAGAAGAGACATTCCTGGGTTATGTGGATGGAGGATGTCTCACTTCCCCAGACACTGTGGTTTCCTACGTGGTTGTATCATTTGCACACACACCCCCCGCAGCAGCATAGGACTCACACTTCCAATGTGTGGGCGATCCAGGCCAGCGTGTTCGCTCTCTCTCGCTCTCGTTCTCTCTCGTGCTCTTTCTCTCTTTCTCTCTCTCAATCTCATAATCATAATCTTTAAAAAAAACTCTGATAAAATACACATAGCATTGCACCGACCACGTTCACCATCGTGTGTAATTTAGTACCTTCTCACTGCCGTATAACCACCACCACTGTTCATTTTCAGAGCGTTTTTGTCTTCCTGAATGGAACCACTTTCCCCATCCAACCCTAACTCCCTACACGCACAAGCAGGGAGAGGGGCAAAGGGAGAGGGAGACAGAGAATCTCAAGCAGGCTGCCCCCTGAGCACAGAGCCCCATGATCCCGCGGGCTCTCTGGGGCACCGGTACTTCGCGCGCATCTGCCTGCTGCCACCATGCCATAGACTTTACAAGGGACGTTGGTGTGCAAGGCGTGTCCCAGGAGCCTCACAGGTTGCGGGGTGAGGGGGCAGCGGGGGGCTTGCCAGATTGAGTGAATAAAAACACAGAATGCTCAGTTAGTATAACTATGTCCGGTATGACACTGGGGACATGTTCGTCCCCCACAGAATTTGTTGTTTAGATGATGTCAAAAGCGAAGTGGACATCCTGTATTTTGCCTGCCAGGCCCGGAAAGAGATACCTGTGATTTTTAAGCCTTGATGCCTTCTTAGGTGAGGTGCCCCATGAGGCGTCCCAGAACAGACACCCTTCGTTTCGTTGTTACAAATGCAGAAGCGGGGGCCCAAGGACTGAAGCGCCCGCCCGGCGCCCCTGGAGGCTTTACACCTGGCTCTGGCTCTGTCCAAATTCCCCATCTGGGGCTTTGTCTCCTGCTCTTGCTGAGGGGACAGTTGTGATGACAGCCGGGCTGTGGTCCAGTCTGGTCATGGCTGAGGTAGGTGGCTGGGGGACTGCCCCCCATCCCTCGTGCTCCTGGGTCTCCCAAGACCTCATGAACTGGCTGCCGGGTTAGCCACCTGTCCCTCCCTGGGAGCGCGCCGCTCTGATGCCGAAGGATGCTGAGGGCACCTGGGGACCGTTCTGATTTAGTTCCACGAGGGAGAGAAGTGCTGCTTGGGAGTGGGAAGCCAGCCCACGGCTGCCAGAGAAAGGCCCCAGAGACCATGATGGTGGAAATGTGGGGCCCCCTGTCCCTAGAAGTGTTTGTGGGATGAAGCGGGGAGGCAGCACCCAGAGCCCTGCGCAGGGTATGAAATCGGTATGTTCCAAAGAAGGACAGCTCCAAGGTATCCTTGAAAAATCACATCTCTGTCAGTCATGCTGGCTCTTGAAGAGAGCAAAGGGGACAAAGGGCTTTTCCTGGCTCCCAAAAATATCCGCACCTCCTCCTGCTCGAGGCCGCCGCTGGCCCTGGAGACCCTGGCTCTCCCTCGAGCCAGAAGAGAGGCAGGCACCTGGGAAGGGGACCTGCAAGATGAGGGCCAGTCACAGAACTGGGCCAACACCGCCCCGGCTTGGGGAGGCATCCAGGGTCCTCCATGGGGAGGGCAGGATGCAGCCGGTGCCCGTCTGGGGTTGTGTCCACGGGGCCAGGAGATGGCCCCTCAAGCCCTGGCAAAGCAACCTGCTCCCCGTGCTCTGTAGGGACAACCTCACCGTGTTGGGACAGACTCAGTTGCCATGGTGACCAAGACACACACGCACGCACGCATGCACACGCATGCTTCATGGAGTGGTACTTACTCTCATCACGAATGCCACAGAGGGCCGTCACCTTGATCCTCTTATCTGACCCGCAGCTGAGCCCCCAGGAGGCCCGACAGTAGTGCCCACAGGCACATTCCCCTGTGCTCTCACCCCTGCCCCCGGGAGGTCCTGGGCTCAGCCCTGGGCTGTGCTCCGGGCTCCCAGCGCAGACCGTCGTGCCCACGCAAATAGCCGGAGCTCAAGTTGAAGACAGCAAGAACCTCAGAAGCCACGGACCCCGTGTTGTCTCCATGCTGAGCACAGAGAGGTCACTCCAGTTGGGGATCTAAGGGGGCTTCATGGAGGAGGATACTGGAGGGTGAGGAGTTTTGGGAAGTGGAAAGATTGGGACAGGGGAGAGACATCCAGGTAGAGCAAGTGACGCGGAAATAGTAGGAAAGGCCTGATGGGTTCGGGAACGAAGCCTTGTAGGGCCAGCTCCCGGGGTAGTATGGGAGTGATTGAAAAGTCATAAAGTAACTCAGATGAACAGATGGCTTTTCTGTGCATTATGGCCATTAGCTGGTGGCAGCCTCCTACGCCCTACGAGCCACGCACCTCCAACATGGGCGTGTGCTCAAGTGGCTTGCTCTAGGCGGGCGGTGGGGTGGGGCCGGGACTCGGGCCAGGACAGCTGACATGTCACCCTTAAGCTGGTCTCCTGGCCAGGACAGCTGAGGGCCACAAAGGAGGCAGGCCCACTGCAGGAACAGGAGGTTCTGTCGTTCATGGACGTGGTTCATGCACCACAACCCTGGCCCAGAATGAACACACGAGAGAGTCTGGGGCACCAACCCACTGCCAACAGAATCACACCCTTCAGCCGAGGGGTTGATGAATGGAAAGGTGCTGCCATAGGCTGAGAAAGGCTCTACATTCCAGTCTCCAGAAGGGAACCTTTTTGGATAAAGCATCTTTGCAGTTGCGACTTTCCTGGATTATCCACAGGCTGCCCCAGGTGTCCTTCCAAGAGGGAGGCAGAGGGTACCACTAGCGGGTGCCCAGGACGTGTTCCTGCTGAGAGGAAGTGCTGTCCTGAGAAGGGCTCGCACTAGTGTCGAACAGGAGCATGAGCCCTGAGTTGGAAGCCGGGAGCCTGTGCCCATTTGCTACATGACTTCGGTCAAGGGAGTCACTTCTCACCTGCTCCCTCATCCCTACAATAGTGCGTGTCTGGGTGGGGGCGGGGGGAGGGAGGCAGGTGCCTGAGAAATTCTTTCTTGTCTCTGTGTCACAATTGTGAGGATTACATGGGACCATTCACATGGAAATACAGGATTATACAATACATATTTCTGTAATAGGTCTTAGGTAAAATATAGGATTTATAAGATTATTACAAGGTCAAGAATAATTATATTATTATGGAGCATGAAGACATGTCCATCATGTGTCCATCCCAAGCATTGGACCCTCTTCTCGACCTTGGGGACAAGCAGAGATCCCCTGTTTTCCAGAAGACAGTGGACAGCCCTAGGTCAAGGTGAACTTGGGCCCCGGAAGGAGTGGGATCTGGCAGTCTGTTCTGGGGGGAGGAGCCACTGAGACATCCTGTTCCCTCCTTTTCTGGACACCTGTGTCTTCTCTCCTTCTCCCCGTCAGCCACGTCTGGTCATGGAAGGTCATGGAACACCATCTTCTTGGCTCCTGACTCGGGTCAGAGTCAGCTGACGGAATGAAAAGTCTGGCACCCGAGGCATCCCACTGATGTGGGGTCGTCAGGTGTGACGAAAGAATTCTCAAGACGTTTCGCAGTGCAAAAGGCGCTCTTATAAGAAAGCACAGGGACAGGAGCCACGAGCAGACAGACCACTCGTGTTATGGTGAGGAGCGACGGACCAGATACTTCTTAGTGGGTGTTCAGGGTAACGTGAGTCTCTGAGGAATTTGCGTGTTGAAAGTGAGGTTCACAAGACCTTGGAGGGCTGGCTCTTGTCCAGATAAGGTTCCTCTTTATTATCTAGTAAAACATGAGTCACGGGACTTTTCAGGAATGTCGTGCTCAGCACATCTCAGATGTGCATCAGTGCGCTCATGCTCAGACGATCTAGTCTTCATCATATTTTTCCTGCCTTTGTTCTCCTTGACCACCTGTGGGGGGATGGGCTCCATGACCCCCCGAGTCCCATTCAGCTCATGATCCCAGGTGGGCGCTGTCTGGGGCAGGAACCCCTCTGCTTCTCTGTGGCCCGAGTGATCTCCCACCACTCCCATCCCCATGCCACCCCTCACAGCTGCACGCCAGCACCCCCACAGGTGTGGCAGGTGGGTAGTCTGGGTCATGTGACCACACCTGTGCTCCTGCTGCCGCAGACATCTGCTACGCCATCAGAGGAGGCATGAGTCTCTGTCTGAAGGCCAAGCATGGAGCAGATGGGGCACAGTTAGCACATCACCCCTCCTGCCCTCCCACCAAGCTCAGGCCCTAAGGTCCCCTTCTGGGGAGTTATACCAACATCACATATCCAAGGATGAAAGTCCCCACAGATGGTGGAGGGGGGCACCCCTTCCCTTGGGGAGCCCTGGAGGGCTGCTGGCTTTTTGGAAGCTTCCCCACCAGCTCCAGGGGCCAATCTCTAGTGTGGACCCCGCCCCCACACCCCCACCTGCCCGGGAGGCAGGGAGACTGAGCTATCCCCAACAGCGGGCCACCACGCAGCACAGGGTGTGCCCATGCCCCCTCCTGCTCATCAGCGGAGCTCAGGAACTGTCAGCCCAGTTGTGGTTCTGGGGACACAAGGCCGAATCAAACCTGCCCCTACCCTGGAGGCATGTCCTAGCCGGGAAGACAGACTTAGAGATATTTATGGTCCAAGCCAGAGACGGAGCACGGGGCCTGTGGATTAGCACACTCTTGATGGAAAAGAGATGCCTGAGCTGATCTTGAGGTACATGTAGGACCGGCCGAGGGGAGAAGGTTCCTGCCTACTCAGTCGTGTGAGCGATCTGTCTTCCTCTACGTCTCAAAGCCGTGAAGACGATGGAGTGTGTGGCTCTCGAGTCTTCTGGACCCGCCCCCTTCCTGAACACAGAGGACGGGGAGGTTGCACAGGGGCACCTTAGAGTCTGCAAAGATGTTCTGCTACGTTACTCAGAGAGAATCATGACTTTTGGTCATAGTCAAGGTATGGGTTGGATGGTCTATTTCAACTTGTCCCTAGGCAGGAAGAGATACTCAGATGCCTTCCCCCTGCCATGGCCCCAGCTCTCAGAGAACACTGAGTGGGAGAGAAATCACTGCAGATTTCTGTAGAGAATGGAGAGAACAGTGCTGGCCTAGAGGGTACCTACCCAAACATGTAGAGCTGGGTCCTAAGCACATATTCGGTTCCCTTGGGTCGAGGTAAGAAGGCTGCCTACAGCCGTGAGCAGGCCAGCAGCCAGCAGGAGGGAGAACCGCTGCGCTCCTACTGAGAAGGTCTATTCTTAAAGACTGTGCTTTGCCTGCAGCCATGAAAAAAGACTTAGAACTTCCCAAGCTGAAAAGTCTTGATTCCGAAATAAGAAATGAATGTTCTAGTATGGGAATATACCAGACACAATGAGAGTATGTGCCCTTTAGTGTAGGGGCACTAAAGAACATCGAGCTTGGGACCGAACAGATCAGATAATGAAGGCTCACTGGTGGTTCTTCAACGAGACTATTATTCATGGTTTGTTGGGAATAAATGTTTACAGTTTTCAGAGTTTGGAGTCAGTCCCTCTAAAAAAACTTCTTTTGTCATCTCACAAATGTGTGGAAAGAGCTCAAGACTTGAATTCCTTCCATGTGTTACTTTCTACATGTGGCGGGTCGGGATTATGGTGCAGAGAGGGCTAAGCCAAGCAGGCAGCACTGACTTCCTCTAGTGTTGCTTCGGTGATGGAGGGTCTCTCCGGCTACAGCATGTCAGTGCACTGGACCTCGGACGGCATGTTTGCTCTGACCTCTGATATATAGCAGAGAGAGCAGATAGAGTTTTAAGTCCATCTCCTGATCTCATACTCATTACTCAGCTTCAAATAATCTTAATGCCTATAATTGGATTAAGGCAAACTGGGATTTCCAGAGGCCCTAGGGACATACCGGAAGTCAAAGTAAATGCTCCCTGTAGGAATATGTCACTTTAGCCCTCAAATCATTTCTACAATTCTTCATAGACTGATTGAGTCCAACACTCATCAGAAATATTAAAGCACACAAGGAAATAAGACATCATCAAAACCCGAGAGAAACAATAAATAATAGAAACAGACTCACAAGAGCTCCAGCTAATGGAATGAACAGTTGGAGACTCTTTAAATGGCCATGTTTTAAGTATGTTCAAAGACAAAAGAGAATGAATTAAGTTATGGCAAATCCTTAGAAACCATAGAAAGAGAAGAACCAAATTGAATTTCTACATCTGAAAAATACAATGCCCCAAATTAAAAAGGAGAGGTTTTCACAGCAGAGTGGACATCGTTAAAAAAGAGACTCAGTGAGTCCAAAATAGGTCATAAGAAAACATCCAGAATAAAGAATTAAGAGTCACAAGAATGGAATCCACAGATACAAAAGAAAGGGTAGGAGACAGAATGAGTCCTAAGACAGTCTGACGTACATCCACGATCAGGGTCCCAGGAAGGGAAGAGAGAATTTGAACCGAATGCCATCAAAATGTTTTGAACTGAATAATATGAAGGGAATGATACTGAAGCCAAATTATTTCAAGTTGTGGAATACAGCTACGCTATGCCTAGAGGAAAATTTATGACCCCCAGTGCATATCTTAGACCCGAAGAAAGGCTGAAAATCGAAGAGCTAAGCCATGATCTCTAGAAATTAGGGAAAAAAAAAAAACTTTATCTGCCCTCCCCTAATAGAAGGAAGGAAAAAATAAAGATGAGAGCAGAATGTAATAAAGTAGAAGGTAAATGCATATTAGTGATAATCAACAAAACCAAGAGTGAGTCTTAAAGAACACCAGGAAATGGTGGTTGGTGATGCTGAAACAGAAAAAAAGAGAAAAGGCACAAATTCTTAGTGTCAAGAAGGAAGACAGTGTTGTAGAGGGTATGTAAGCAAAATGCAATATTTTAAGGTTAATATTAATATTTAAAAGGAAGAGAAAAATCCCTTGGAAATGTACAACTTATCAAAATTGTCAGAAGAAGAAACAGAAAATCCAAAAGTCCTATAAATAATTTTTTACTTACAAAGTAAAGTTCTCCTTTTTTTAAGATTTTATTTGTTTGAGAGAGTGAGAGAGCATGAGTGGGGAGGCAGAGGGAGAGGGACAAGCAGACTCCCCACTGAGTACAGAGCCTGACATGGGGCTCAGTCCCAGGACCCAGGACTTTGAGATCATGACCTGAGCCCACATCCGATACTTAACCAACTGAGCCATCCAGACAGCCCTGTAAGTAAAGTCCTCTTCGTGAAGGCAGTATTGTTCCCTGTGTGATTTACCAGTAAGTTCTACCAAGCATAAAGAAGAAACCATGCCAGCAATTCACAAGTGTCTTTCTGCGTGCATCTTGCCCATTGCAACCATTCAACAGTGGTTAAAGTTACATTTTTTAGCTTCAGATACAAAGCTCATGCTTTGACTCTTGCCCATGTCTCGTATCACATCCCCATCCCTCCCATATATGCCATCTTCTCCCCCAGACTAGCAAAACGGCCATGTCTCCCTGAATTACCATGCTGTTTCTTACCTTAGGACATTCATATTTAACACAACATTCAACTTATTTATTACGTTCACAGGGACCTGTCCTGTGCTAGGGTGTCTGGATCCCAGGTGACCATCCTGGAGGAAGCTGCTGGTCCCCTTGCCTGGGGTGCTTTTCACCCTCCTTCACCTAGCTCCTGTCTCCTCTTCCTCAGCTCAAGTTCCATCGCTGTCCTTAGACTCTGTGTAGACTCTGTGTTTACGGGTCTGTCTCTACTGCACCATGTTATTCACACCCCGCCCGTGCCTGCGTATCAGGGCCCACAACGCCGCATCCACAGTAGGCATGCACCTGCTGACCGAATGAGAAAGAAGCCAGCAGGCAGTGTCACGCCTGCAGGGGCCCAGGGGGTCCTCTAGACACCAGCTGTCCTGTTGGGAAAGGAAGTGCCGGAGCCAGGGGCTGGCCAAGGCCCCCAGGGAGCCAGAGGCAAAGACAGGAAGTCCAGAACGCAGGGCTGCACCATCTCCACTGCATTGTCTCTCCATCTCTGTGTCCATGTGACTCTTGCCACAGCCTTGCTTTTTGCTGACTTGAACTTAGTGCCTGGCCCAGATTTCACCTCTCAGCCTCCACATCCGGCGCCTGCGTCCCATCAGGAAGGGCCAGGAGTGCCAGTGTCCCATCAGGAGGGCCAGACCCCGTCCTGCTTGAGCCGCGGGAGTCCCCCCTGTGTGTGTGAGCATGTGTGTGTGTGTTCCAGGAAGCCAACCCGCTCAAGGGTCCCCCCAAACCACTGGCTGCAGGAAGATAGGGTTTTAGAATAAATTAAAAGGAAAAAAAATCTCATCAGCAATGACTAGCAGAGTCAAGAGATAAATCCTTTATGGTTTATTTCAATTTTAATTAGCAGAAAAATAGATTTCTCTGGAACCGGACATTAGTTTTATTGATTGGGACGCAAGTTTTGCAGGGCAAGGTATTTTGATGCAAACAAACAAACAAAAAAATCAGAAAATCACCATGTAGATTATTACCAAAAGCATGAATTTCACATATTTCTTCTAGGAAGGGAAGAGTGTGTGTGTGTGCACGTGTGTGCGTGTCCCCGCAGGAACTGGGACGAAGTTCCAGCTATGAGGCGGGCAGACTTGCTCATTAGCCCTCTCCCTTAGCCAGGCTGGGCCCTTCGCCTTAATTGTGGCGGGAAAGGTTTTGTCTTCTGTCACTAAATTTCAGGCAAGAACAGGGTTAACCCTCTAACCCCCCGCATGGTCCTGCGGGAAAGGTCATTTGAGCCCCGCTGGCCATCTAAAACTGTGTGGTAGCCAAATCAAAGAAGAAAAGGAATCAGGCGGAATTCATTGTAATCTGTACCTTATTGAAGGCCACACGTCCAAAGTAGTATCCGTCCAACGTGCCATCCGCGCAGAAATTGCTAACGAGGTATTTTGCATTCTCTTCCTCAGACTCGTCCAGCCCTGCAACGTGGCACTGACAGGTGACGAAGGCAGCGAGGACCAAGCTGTTACCAGGTAGAAAGTGGGGACCCGGAGGCGGCAGTCCTTTAGACTGTCACCTCCCACCCTTCGTGACCAGGCCACTCACCGAATCCTGAGGCCGCCCCCAGCTCTGACTCCGGGCGCCCCTGTCCCCAGCCAGCCAGTGAGACAAGCCTCATGCGCGGCTGAGTCACAGCGGGGTGGACGGTCCCACAGGCCCCGCTCAGACCTCGATGAACCCATGTCCCTGAATTCCTGTCTTGTTCACTCATCAATATTGATGGCGCTGCCTCTGAAAACATCGCCGTCCATCAGCCGTGCTCCCTCCCTGCGCCTCCTTTCCTTACCGGGAGCTTGGTGCCTCTCCAACCTGTTTCTTTCCCTGTCGCGTCAGTGCTACGAGAGTTCCGGCCTTGGTGTGGAGACGACTGCTCCTAATTCCTGGAGACCTCGGCCACCCGAGGAGAAAGGGCTCTGTCTTTCCACATCTGCAGTGGGCCCAGTATCTGTTCTATAAACCGTACTTGCAAATATCTCCAAGAAAGGGACCTTCACAGGTTGTCGTTAATGTCCTGGGCAAGTTCCCTTAAGGTCCGGTTCCAACTGGCGGTCTTACTCAGGAAGTCGTGGCCTCGGGGAACTCTGTGCACTGAAACCCTGATCTCCGAGTCGCCTAAGCATTTGGCTGGTTTCTCCGTCCCTCTTCGACTCATCTTCCGGACAACCTCTCTCTGCAGGTACTCTTTAAGGCCGCAGAGCTTTGTGGGCATCTCTCTCTTCTGCTCCAAGGAAGAGGGTTGAGGAAGAAAAACCGAGATGAGACTCTGGGGCTCCCCCGGGGGCCATCCCGCCTCTGGGCCCCGGAGGCCTGTCTGGAGACGGTTGTGATTGTCGGGGCAGGGATGGGGCAGGGAACAGCACAGCTGGGGGCCAAGAATATCGCTCCTGGGCCTGCCATGCTCTGGAGGGCCGGCCACGGACCACAGAGGATGAGGAGGGCACCAAGGGGAGGAGGCCTGCTCGGGACCGACTCTGGGTTGAATCCTGGCTTCGGCCCGTACTTGGTTTGAAATGTCAAGCAATGCTTCATTTGTCCTTATTTATAAAATGGGGACAATGATAATACAGTCCTCACAGGGTTCATTTGAGGATGGAAATGAGTAAATATATATAAAGAGATAGAACATGCTTGACACAAAATAATTGCTTTTAAATACCAATTAGTACATCTCGGGCAAATGAACAGCATCTCCTTAGAGACAGACTCTGCTCTAGGTGGGAAGGGGGATACATGACGGTGAAGCGCGGAGACTCCCAGGACTGAGGGTCCCACTCGAGATGGTGGGTCATCCCCGCTGATCGTTCCTCCCCGAGGTAGAGCCTGTCTGGGTCTCTCCATGTGCCCTGGCCCAGAGGTCCCCAAACTCTGCCCCTGCTGGCTTCCCTCCTCCCCACCTCCAGCCAGTCTGTCCCCAAGCTCTGTGACAACTTGGTGACCTCTGCCTCTCCCCATCCTTCCCTCCTGCTGCGTGTGCCTTGCTATAAGGTCCTCATGATCTATAAGGACCCCATCAAGTCTGTCCAAAAGCCTCCAGCTAGACCCCTGACCATGCCCCTGACACTCCATGTTCTAGAAGGAATGTTCTTAACCACGCAGCCTCCTTGTCTATAGGGAACACAACTCCATGTTCGTCTGCGAGGTACAGGGAGGCCTCTGAGCTCGGGCCCTCGGTCTGTCCCGCCCTGAGCTGGTGCTGCACTTGGAGAAGCAGGACCACCACTCGAGGCTGTTCTCAGGCGGGTGGCGTGTCTCCGTCAAGCTAGACCTGGAGGGTTCCTGGGAGCGGCAGGGTTCCCGCAGGCTTAGAAGAGCCACAAACCGTCTTGGTCAAAGCTGTCCCACGTCCCGCTTCATCACCCCAAGGGGAGGCTGGCAGAGGCTCGCATCTCTTGGTGAAGGAGCAGCGATGTCCCATTGCAAAGGGTGTAGGTGCAGGCAGGATGGCTGGACACCCCCGAGCCAACTGAGTATCAAACTGCTTCTTTCTCCAAGTCTTTGCAAAGCCAGTGCTAAGAACTATAGAGGGAAGGACCGTGGGGCTGGTGAGTCAACTCCTAGAACAAAGGATGGTCATCCGTTTATACTTAGAAGTGTTCAAAGCCGCTGCGAATCCCCGCTAAGTCAGCACTGGCTCTGTCCGGAGATGGGGGAGAAAGGCTTGCGCTCCCCGGGAGGTGGGCACATGCTTTGCCGCTCCCCCTTGAACCACGCACAGGCATGCGCCATCACACCGTTCCCATGCGCCAGTGGGCTGGGCAGGGAGATGACTGCCAGCGTGACTAATAATTTCTAAATTCTCGATGTGACAATTATAGGGAATGGAGAGCAAGAAAGAGCTTCCAGACTTCTTTAAAAAGCCTTGCGTTGGTGATCACTATTGATCTTCTCAGCTCGCTTTAGGAGCTTTGTGTCCTAGGCAGGGCTCGGCTCTTTATAAACATTATTTCATTCGCTCCAACGCAACCTCATGAGATTGGGCCTTTATTTATTCTTTATTTATTCACTCCGAGGCTCGGAGAGATTAGGGGACTTGTCCAAAGGCACACAGGTGGAATATGTTGAGCCTGGACAGAAACTCATGGCCACCCCAAAGCCAGATCCCTGGACCTCCAGGTGACCCCCAGGCCAACAGAGAGCTGGAAAGAATGTATCTGTTTGCTCAGAGTACATCAAGTCAGCGAGTCTGTTCAGAGCATTGGGTGCCCTCCAATCCAATTGTAGGTGCTGGAGAAAATAAGCTCTTGGGGCAGGACGTATCTTCAAGAAACCAACGTTCTACTTGCAGGGAAGAAAAGAAATACCAGAAAGACAAAGCCATTTGTCTAAATGGAGACGCTGATCTATACCATATAGGAAAGGAAACTAGGTCTTGGGACAGAGCGCTCCTGGGGTGATTGGGCAGGCTGGGCAGACCTCTCCGAGAAGTAACATGTGAGCCAGATCTGAGGTTGACCTTGAGGCCACGAGTCAGCCGGAGGACCCGTGTTGCCGGTGGGAGAAAGTATGCAAAGCAGAGGCAGGCACTCCACGGTTCCCTACGACCTCCTGGCCGCTCCCTCTTGCCCGACCCTTGCTTTTCCCGTCATTGTAATTGGTGCCACTGTCCATCCGGGACACAAGCCATACCAATATCATCCTGGATTCCTCTTTTCCCCTCGACCCAGAGGTTGAAGTAATTACCTCCACCCCATTCCTGACTCCATCCCCTTCTCCACCCAACACCCCGCCACCATCTTTGTCCAAACTACCCCCATCTCTTGCCTGAACCAGGCCTGCACCCTGGCCTCAAGGGATACCCTTGAAAGGTCCTCTTTA